>SNQJ01S0026489.1:44914-57596 GCA_010110895.2 Picea sitchensis | reverse complement strand
CTCAGAAGCGACTTTAAACCCAGAGATTTACAGACTATCTCAACCCAGAGATTTACAGCTCACATTGGATTGAACAGTCAACAATCTAATTGTGAATATGTAGGGTTTGCATAGAGGAAATACTCGAGAGAGTAGAATCCATGTTCTACACTAGTCTAGTCCAATATGAATTAATTTAAAGTTAATTTTATAGACTAACATTGTAATATGAATATGTCAGAATTGTATAATGTCACTCAAAGTTTAAAGTTTGGTTGTTTATCTGGTTAGAAATTATTAGATAGTTTCACTACAGGAAGAAAAAAACCCATGTGTAGTTTGTATGCAACTGATAATCATCTTCTCTTGGAAGTTGGAAGTGATATTGAATCATGTTTAGGTTTTTATGCCTTTTATCAATGATTGTGCTTGTCATTCCTTGATTCTCTTCCATAATTCTCAAGTATGCTTGTTTTTATATTCTGTAGTGATACAGACTATAGTGCTCATTTGGTTTCTACAAGTGATACTGCAGGCTGTATGACTCATTTGATTCTTTCTACAAGTATATGACTATCTAAGTTACGTGAGAGATTGAATTATATTCACTCCTTTTAGATTTTCAAACTTATTTGAATGATCAATAAAGTAAACCCCAAACTAATATAGGGTACTGTATGCATCTATCAAGTGTCCTCCAAGACGAAGCTAAGCCTTGAATCCATTTTTCAGCATCAACGCAGGTGGTCTCTCTACTTGGAAGTACATTTTCAAGTTCTCTAGGAGCAGCTAATACTGGACAAACTATCATGGGCAATGGTCATCAGGTTTCCATGGGACTTGCAAATGATCTCAATTCAAACGATAGTGCACCGTTCGACATCAACGACTTCCCTCAGTTAACTTCTCGCCCCAATTCTAGTGGAGGGGCACAAGGGCAGTTAGGTGGGTTTTGGTTAATCTCATTTTATTCATGTTTTTGTATTTTGTTGTCTTTTAGCTCAGGGTGACAACTTACAAATGACGAGTGGTCTGCAGCTTCAATAAGAAAGCAAGGTCTTAGTGTTAATTCTCTTGCTCAACAAAACCAAGAATTCAGTATTCAAAATGAGGACTTCCCAGCATTACCGGGTTTTAAAGGTGTGTATCTGGCTTTTCATATAAGCACCTTCTTTTGTCTTCATCAATTAACCTGATGCGAATGAAGGCATTCTTTTCATTGCTTAGTTAGGAGTGCCTTAAAAGTCAAAATATTATGATCGCCATATTTTAAAATATACTGCTGTGTAGTTCATTCTGTGTGTTTGCATTGGAAATCCTTGCTTTTAACTGTTAAATTATTCATTTGCATTGTACATCGTCTTTCAACTTCCCATTTCAATAACTCAAGCAGTGCCCTGTAAAGGGGCTGGGGTCTGTTGGTGTTGATCCAATTCATACATTCAACTATGTTGCAAGTTATAATATTGAAAACTCTGGCACTAGTTTGGTAAAAGTATTATAAAATATGTTGCACCTTTATGGGACTTTGTAGATCATGCCATTTTTTGACTGCACAGAGATTTTCAGGCCTTTCAATTTGTTTGGTGTTGAATAATTTTGAGAGTTTGACAGCTGCAATTGAAATTTCTCAATCTCCATTCTCTGATGTTATTTTGTATTCAATGGTGCTCTTTTATGTTCTTGTCTACCTGTAGGAGGGAATGTGGATTTTGCAATGGATTTGCATCAGAAAGATCATCATGAAAATGCTTTAGCATTGATGCAGTCACACCATTACCAAGTAAGTATTATGAAGTCCGTTGTCCAGAATGTTAGAAAGCCTTTTTTCGGGTGCATGCGAAATATCTTTTCCTTGTTAGATGCAATAGGTCTGATATGTCTCTTTGGTGGAAATTTTGACTGGTAATCATGAGTACTAAATGTTTCGGTTTTGTTCTCACCATGTTTAGATGGGGAGATCTGCTGGATTTTCTTTGGGAGGGTCATATGCTTCTCATCAGCAGCAGCAACAACAACAAGAAATTCGATCTGGATTATCGACAAACAGTGCAGGAGGGTCATTTGCAGCTATTGCCAATTCTGCAGACCTTATGCATTTACATGGCTCTGACCTATTTCCATCTACCCATGGCCAAGCTTCATACCACTCTCAGGTAAAGTAAATCAGTTCTCTCCCAACCCAATGAAGTTGAATGCACTTGAATTTAGTTTGGAAATTTAAAATTTTTGTTTATGTGGGTGGTTCCAGGTTGTTCCAGGATTGAGGTCTGGGGTTCCAACAAATATAATGCCTGGCATAGGCTCATATGATCATCTTCTTCAGCAGTATCATCATCATCATCATCATAATCATTCTCAGTTCCGACATGTACCATCAGTTAATACACCATCAAAGGAGCATTTGCTGAAATCCATGCATGGACTTCAAGGTGCTCCCGATTCTTTTGGATTGCTAGGTCTTCTCAGTGTGATCAGGATGAGTGAACCTGACTTAACAACACTAGCTTTGGGTATAGATCTTACGACTTTAGGATTAAATTTAAACTCAAGAGATAATCTGTATAGGACATTCGGCTCTCCTTGGGCTGATGGGCCTGCAAAAGGAGAGCCTGAGTATACATTGCCACAATGCTATTCTCAACAAGCACCTAGGTTGCAGGTGAGCAGCCTTCATAATACACAAAACCATTCATGTTTGTATTATTTGCTCTTGTATTTTATATGATTGTGATTTTGAATTTAAATGCATACAGCCAGGGTACTTCACCAAGTTCAATCAGGAGACTCTTTTCTATATATTTTACAGGTACTGGCATGCCTCTTTGACAACACAAAGAAATAATATATCCCTGTTGGGGCCATATTTATCAAGTGTCTTGCAAATTTAAATCACAGCAACATTAGATGTAGGTTTTTTTTTAATGTCCCTAAAATGATGCTACTGAATATTTGCAGCATGCCTAATGATGAAGCTCAGCTATTTGCTGCCAGTGAGTTGTAAGTGCATCTTCTGGACGATTTTATTTTCATTATATCTAGGCTTTTTTAAGTGGCAGCACCATTTTTCCCGAGAATTGTATGGTACCTTTGTTTCAAATTATATCAGTAACTTTGGAAGGTACTTGTCCATATGCAGGTACAGAAAGGGCTGGTTCTATCACAAGGAATCTCGTTTGTGGTTAATACATGTACCACAAATGGAGTCACTTGTCAAGACAAATACATATGAGCGGGGCTCTTATTTCTTTTTTGATCCCGAACTATGGGAAATTGGACAGAAGGTGATTAAGTTATTTCCATTGCAATAGATACAGAGTTATTTTGAGTTTGTTTTGGATTTATGATGGTCAGAGCCTTGCTGTTAGGAATTTTGCAATACAGATGATTTTAATTTAGTTGATTTGTTATTTTTTGCAGGATAACTTTGTGCTACAGTATGAAAAGGTAGAGAAGAAACCCCAATTACCTCAAGCACCTGAATTATAGCAAGCATCTCAATCCTACAAACTACAGCATCCTGCCCTGTAATCATAATAGATTGTAGAGCAATTTGTCAACATTGTAACGTGTAGTTAGTCTCCTGAGATTACCGATTCTTTTGTACGCAAGCTATGCAATGCTTCAACTGCTTGGATATAACAAAGTTGAAATATGTACTACAAAAAAGTGCCTTGATTATTTAGAGTTCTGAGCAAAGTTCTATGAGAGTCGATATCAGATGTTTAGGCCCGCCCCGTTCAAGTGATTTTGTTGCTAGTTTGTGAATATTTCTCTTCAAATATTTTTGAGTAAGCCTCTGTTCTCCTACGGAATGTCTATCTCGAGGGTTTCTGTTATAGTGTCGAGCAGTATTCAAATTTAAGCTAGTGGTGAATAAACTTCTGATTACTATAATTTATCTGAGTGTTTTTGGACTATCCCAAAAAATAATTTAACCGAAACGACCTAGATTTGTTTGTGACAGGCCCCATAGCTGCCGATGCTTTTTACCTAAAGATTGTTTTCGTTTAAACTTAAAGATCTCGCTGCCGATGCCTTTTACCTAAATACTTTTTTCGTTTAAACTTTACAGATCTCACAGTTCGATGTTTGCATAGACATTTTACTTTAATTTATAGAAGTCGAACTACTATATGTTAAGGTCAAAAGGTCTGTAGTTTCCTGATCTCTGGCAATGTGGCACCTCCTCAGTAGTATAGTCTTCAGCCACTAGAGAGGATATTCCTGTTTTCTAAATGAGTTTCAGTTATTTTGATGTCTTTCCTTTAATATATTATATTGCTCATTAAATGCGCTTGGAGACGGCTGAACCAAAAATTATGCATTATGCTCAAATAGCCCAAAAGATGGGATACTCCGAAGGGCCTGAAGAAAGTGTTGATAAATAGTTGGTAGTGAAGGGCCAGAAGAAAATGCTGATCGATAGTTGTATTTGAAGGGCCAGAAGCAAAACATTGATCAATGCCTGGTACCAAAGGTAGAATTTGGCTCGAGAAATATTTTCCTATCTTCTATAGGAAAATCAGGAAATTACAATTGAAATCAATTCCCCTAATTGTGTTTGGATCCTATAAGTTATTCTTGGTATGACGATCTCCGAACTGTGTTCAAGCAATTCCAGAATACTATATATGAGTACATTTTGAATGGAAAATTTGCTTGGAATCAAGTATTTAAAAAAATTAAATATATAAAATAAGTTTAACCATAAACAATTCAAATGTTGGAACTGTGTTTTCCGCGTGAAAAAAAAAAAGAAAAAAAAAACAATTCAAATATAAGGGATCATTATTATGACACAACTGCGCGCGATCATTGCAGAATATAACGATACATTCTATTAAAATGTCAACGATGCATGACAAGATATGATGTTTTGAGAACATAATTATAATGTTCCTCCTTTTGTTACATGGGATAATATAACCCAAGATTTTTTATAAGAGTAATTTTAGTCTAAAAACCGTCTTCTAGGAGAACCAACTATATATTATACCTTAAAAACTATAACAAAAGAGGCGTGGTGATGATAATCTCTAAGATATCACTAGATTCTGGAAGGGATTTATTTTAATTATGTCCAGCAATTTATCATGCATGCATTCGTGCCTCCTTTTCTAATTGTGGAAGATGTTTTTGTATGCATGCTTCTATTATTTTTTGTTGATGAAGACATTTTTGTATGTATTAAATGTTTCTCTTTAAAGATTTTCTTTTCGGTTTTAAAGGTGAAATTTGTTTATCTAGTGGCACTGCTTGGTCTAGATACAACATAATGAAGTCGCTCTGCTTGTTCTAGATACAACATAATGAAGTCGCTCTACAGTGAGCTTTAAGCAAAAGATTTAATGGTAGACAGCTTGGTAATGAATATATCTATAAAACAAGTTCTAGAGTGCATAAGTATGGAGCATGCATCCACTATTCCCAACCACTTTGCCTTGAGATTGCTCATGTCTAGTATCAATAAAGTATTGTAGGAGCCTTGTTTTGATGTACTAATAAAGTATTGTAGGAGCCTTGTTTTGATGTACTACAACATGATCAAGGATGGTATGGATTATTTTTTTGGTGCAACAGACATTTAATTTTAGAGAGTGGGGAGTTAAAACAAATTTTTGTGATGAGCTTGGATTGAACAAAACAATTCTAATACCTAGCTTGAATCAAGAATTGTGCCCAATTCACTTTTACAATTTATTACAACTCTTCAAGTAGAGCACATCACTAATGTTCAATATAAAAATTAAGTACCATGTTTTACCTATATCTCTCTCAATTCCTTTATTCAAGTATTTCACAATAAGCTTGGTTAGGACCACTCAAGGGAAGGGAAAATGATTTTATAGTCGTAGCAACAATGCCAAGATGCTATAAGACAAGGGTATCCAACTTATTTAAAAAAAACCGTTAATAGACATGCCAAACAAATGAGTGAGATGCCGAGCAAACAAGTATGATCAACGTGCAACATTCGACATATTTGTGAGTACGAGGGCCACTACCTCTTTGGAGACCCATATTTGTCACCCTATAGTCAAGACATGTTTCAATTCCTGACATGGATCAGTTACCCCTTTTATTATATACCCTCAATCTTATTATATGAATCAAACAATGCTTAGAAAGCTTTCTAGTGTGGCAATTGATTAATCTCTCGCTGCATATTCTTATGGTATTTGTTTCTTCCTATGGAACTGGGTTCATTCTTTTCTCCGTGAAAATTAAATTAAGTTTTCTAATATTTTATGTTTGTTTTATTTTGTTCGTCACAAATCTTTATTACATTTATCTAGTTTTATTACCTGTTGTTACTATTACCTTTACACCCATGAGTTCCTAGACTACTCACATATCTTAGGCCACATGAGATAATCAAATTTAAATGATGTATAATTTAAAGTGATAAATTGTTACCATTACTTTTACACACCCCAATGCCTATACTACATTCTCTTTCCTTGTAACAAATCCTAGACCACACAAGATGAAATCTATGTAAAACAAAATAAAACTTATAATAAAGTATAATTACTTGGAGAATAGAACATACATGATGTATTATGACAATAATGAGGTTCCAATAAATTCTTTGAAGCTCTTATGTAAAGATGGAGAAAATATTTATGTTAAGATATATTTCTTCATCTACACTCTTGTGGGACCTTGCATTCTTGTCATAACCCGAGATTCATGTTAGTCTAATCATGCTGTTCTCTTTTTCGTTGATGATGTCAAAAAAGAATCAAACATAACAAAAACATTTGAAAAAAATAAAGGTCATATATTTATAAGGTGAGAATGACTAACAAATAAACTAATAATTTATTTTGACCAAGTTAAGGTCAGAGTGTAAATTAAGTAATTCTATCTTAACTGATTCTTAAGTAATTATAGTTGTGTTTATTCAATGGTGGGAAATCAAAAGGACTGAGGTCACCTTCAAGCTTTCATGGCAAATTGAGTAAGTCTGCATTAATGGGGAGCAATTATTGATTATGCTTTTATGTTGGGCATAGATGGATGGGAAATATGAGTTACTTTCCCACCAATTTTAGTTGAAGAGTATGACATAATTATTAGACTTATTTAGATATTAAATGGATAAAAAATAAACCTATATTGAAGAGAAGTGACATGAGGCATATATGAAAAACAGTTATTGATTATCATTATATGTTCACACATATGGATGGGAAATGTTAGGTGCTTTCCATCTAGTTTTATTCTTAAAAATATAATTGCATTTTTTATTAATTTGAAAATATTTACATATTATAAAAAAAAGTGGGTGTGGAAAAGAGGCACTTTGTTTCTTAATTGGTGATGATTAATTGAAAAGGGGCACAATGAGTAGTTTGAATTTCAAGCAGGATATGGTTATTATGTGTTTGCAAGACTAATTTTAGAGTTATGAACTTATTACTATCATGAAATATATGAGTAGTGCATTCAAAGGATATATAAACTAGTTTGTCCTATATTGCTTCTTGATGATATTGTGACACTTTGAATAGGAGAATAGAAGAACACTTTTGAATTTTATTCTAGTTTTAAACACAATTGACGTGATATGATTTATAGATGAATTAAGTGCGGTGTTTGGAGCATGTTTTGGTAATAATTAATTGTATTGGAGATCACATCAACATCATTGCATAATAAATCCAAGAATAAATAACAACATAAATAAAGATTGCCTAATACAAAAGACAACATGTGATCATAGTGGAGGAACCAAGAAAACTCCACTCCCAAATAATAAGCTCAATATATATTCAAAGCTTGATTATTGTACAAATCAGGTTAAAGCTTAGCCTAATTTCTATTAGAGTTCCTTCCAAACCAACAACTCACTAATGACTAACATTTGCTGCTCCTGATTTTCCCTTGAAAGGTTTGATAGTAATGATGTTATTAGGCATATGGTATAATATAAGATTATGTTTCATTGTATGCTATGGACAATATCTTTCATATGGGATCCCAAGACCAAACTAAACGATTTGTAGATGGTATGTTTTGCAAATTTCTCCATCGAATAATATAAGGATGAGATTTTACCCATAAAAAAGTTGGTATGCAAGATAATAAAGTGATCTTCTATAAATATTGACAATAAGAGCACGAGTGGAATTATTGAACTCATGGATTAGAGATCTAGTGGTCATTGTGTATGCCTTGAACATGTGGATATATTGCCTACTAGGGTAACTATTTTTGTTGTGGATGGATAATGACGTAGAATTTGTTTACACAATCATATTTAAATATGAGATAAAGAAGAATGATGGAATTCACAAGCCAATAACATTTTTCATAAAGCATATCATTACAATATTAATAAATTTCTTGATGAGGTTAGCTAAATGAAAAGTGTAGCATCCAACATCACTATCGATTAAACACTAAAGGAAAATATATTGAGTAACATGGTATCTTGAAATGATTGGGTACCTCGAAGGTTAGGGTGCTACACTTATAATGACCGAAGGAGAGTTGGGTCATGGATCATGGAGAACCTTAGAATAAGCATGCAAATTATTTGCTCAACAATGGAAGATGGTTAGCATACAAAAGACTAATTATTTTGATTATATTATATTATATTTTCTATGTTGTACCTTCATGATGCTTGGAGATGTTATTTTATTTAAAAGTTTCTAATTTTAGTTGGATGATAATAAACTAGTGGTTGGATGTGAAAATTAGAGCATGGCCATTGGGTGGGTTGCTATAACCTCTCGAGACACCCAAATGAAGACATTTGATTATTTACTTAGATATTACAACAATAATAACATGTGTGGCCAAGTTGACAAAGTCTAAAATATTTACACTAGTGTAGTCCACATATACATTGTTGATATCACTTACGTATTCTTGAAAGAGATGTGAGATTGCACCAACTATTCAAAAATATAATTTCATATTATAATGTAACATTTACATCTCTATGTTGCATACATTTAATCAAAGTTATGGACACAAAGTTATGATCCTATCTTGTTTATCTTATTGAAATTGGTGGATAGCATGAAAGAATCAACTAACACCACAATACATGTTATATGTATAATATTTAGTCTACCAAGTTAGGAAAATATTCCTATCTTACCATACCTTGATTTTGATATTTTGTTAATATGGTTATGTAGTCCTTTTGACATCCAATATTATAAGTGGAAACTCAAGGCTAGGGCCCCATTATGAGGATGTAAAATTTACTAAATACATTATAATTGCTTGCCTGACAAAGGAGGGCAAGGAAGAATTGCTAAATTCGATTCTTCTAGCTCTCAACTAAAAGGAGAGCTAGAAGTATCAAATTTAGGAAGAATTGTGAGATTGACAAAGACTTCTCGCTTCATCATAGAGAGAGAGCGAGGAGGGCAAGGAATATTTGCTAAATTTTATGCTTCAACCATTGAAGCATTGTGATGTGACAAAGGATAAACCTACAAAAAACATGTATACTCTCAATGTGGAGTTATTCTACKCAACAAGCTAGATTATGCAAACATGCTTCACTCATGATATAGGGGAGTTTTTTGGCAAGTTATTATTATCCTATCCTTCAATTTAAGTGAACCTTTGAATTTTAATGACTATTTTTATTATATATTCYYRKGTACAACCAAAGTGTCACCATTTGTTGACAACTCAACACTCTCGAGCCCCCATGGGTTGGGGACCCCCTTTTCTTTTGGAAGTGAAACACATTCATCTCTTTCTGATTCTAAGTTCGTTGGCAATCTACTTGGAGTGATGGAAGGGAAATCTTCCCCAAAAGGTTTTCCTTTGGAAATGGTGGCTCACTAAAGAGGAAGTTCCCTCGACTTTCTCTTCCTCTCTCCAACCTAGTTTTTTTTGATGTTAAGCTAGAGTCTTGACCAACTTCAAATTATTATTATTTTTTGTTATCTCCGATCGACTTTCAATATTTACCATCCACTCTCTGGTGAATTTTCTTATGCATCATAAAGAGAAACATATGCATATGTTATACCAAAGATTATTGGAATATCATAGAATGTAGGAGCAACATGAATGCTAGCTTTATAACAAAGATTATTGGAATATCATAGAATGTAGGAGCAACATGAATGCTAGCTGGGAAAGAAGATGTGACATGAAGGGATTTAAAAAAATAAATGCTATCTATTTAAGACAATGCATTAGATCTGATTAAAATGAATTTGAATTGAATATAAGTACTTCCAAACAAAAAAAGACATGAGGGGATTTATAATTTGACACAATGGATAATTGACACTATTATTTACCCTAATCCATAAAGTTATATTGGTATCCATAAAAAGAATAATCTTTGAGCCCCATATGCCCTAATTTCCATAAAATTCCAAACCCATCATCCACTAAATACCAACTCACATTGATGTCACTTGTCACTTTTTCAATAGCCACATTGAGAGGGGCCAAGAGAGATTAATCCAAATATTTGTGTCTATTAAGGTGTACTTTCAAGTGTGCTCGATCTAGAAAAACAAGAGGTAGAGAGACATTGTAATGTTCTACTTTGTGTGAGTCTATAGTGTGATTGTGAAGTATCACATGTTTGCTATTGTGAAGGGATTATAGTAACACAGGGATGCATGGCCTTATTATTGTAGGTGGTACAAGTTGTTATCAGACAAATCGGTAGGTGCGGACACTAACAGATCTCCCTAGATCCACCTGGATCTAGAACAAAACAGGACCGGACACGACTATTTCCCTAAGTTGTAGTCATTGAATCTACTGATAGGAAGGAATAAGTGACATACCTTTATATTGCTTCCTTAGGTCTCTGTTGTTTCCGCTTCGCTCCGACACTCTTGTGAAGTTAGGTCCAAGACAATACAAACCAACCAAAGTGAAGATAACAAAGTATATTCAATGTCAACCTATGCATATGATCAAGGAGTTATGCTATAAAATAAGAGTGATTTTATGGGAAAGGGACATGTTAGCGATAAAAAATGCACTGGCGTTTTTTAAAGAATGATGCCTAATCTTTAAGGGAACTTTTGATTACCTTCCCGAGCTCCAAATGCGGATTTGAAAGCACCATTGGAAAGCTTAGGATTTCTAGATGTCGATCGACTATTCAAGCATGTAAAACATACTCTCTACGACTGAGAAATTTAATTTTAAAAAAATCTGCGCTTTCACCAGCTAACTCGTCTTGAACTTTGCTAGTTAGCTGGTGAAAGCTCTGCTTTTCACCAGCTAAGGAGCGGATTTTTAGGCAAATAAGCTGGTGAAAGCCTGTCACGGCCAGAATGATCAAATTTTTGCCCAGATCGAGATTTCTTGAGTTTGAATGGTTTGAAACCGCTTCAAATGGATAGTTGTTGAATTATCAAGTCTGATTCAATGGATATTTTTGATGGATAAGGGAAAGAAGAGGTGTTTCAATCGATTTTGGTATCTTTTTCAAAGGCAGAAAATCATGGTTTTTGTACACTTCACCAAATTCGAATTTTATCTTTGGAGGACCAAATCAAACAGCCTTGGGAGGCTAAAACTGCACTTCATCAACAATCTACTACTCTTAGAGATCATTAGATATGGATTGACCTCATCTTGAGGGTTTTTCCTATTTTATTGTAAATATTGTTTTACTTTCTGTTTTTAGAATAATTGATCCATCTTTTTAGGATCTGAAACTGCTTTGTAAAGGCTATAAAGCCTGGGGAGTTCATTCATAGGGGGAGGGGTTCAATCCTGGATACACTTTTGGCCATGTACGTTGACTCTGTTTTTTTATAAGAATCACAGTCTCCTTTGGTTACTACATATCAGTCTTGCTCACATATTCCACTACTCTGTATTTAATTATGTTCAATTTGGTTATTCAGATCTGTTATCTTCTGATATAGCTCATGGATATGAATTAGATCTTTCTTTACCTTCTTGTATGACCCTGCATCGTTGTACTTGGTTATCTTGAATGTTATTCTTCACATCTTGATTATCAACTGTAACTGATATCTGGTCTCTCAAAGCACTGGTTTATTTAGATGCATGATAGGTTGTCTTTTTACAAAGCCTTCTCAGTTATCCCATTGTTCCAAACACTTTGATTATTCATAATTTCTTAAGTTACCAAGCATTCTTAGTCTACAACCCTAAGGAGTTTCTTGGAGTGATAACATTTTGGCACCGTTGCTGGAGAGAGGAGATCGAAGTTCAACTTCCTTGGGACACGACATAGATCCAACTTTGATGATAGACAAAGCCTGGACATTATTTGGTTGTAATCATCTATTTGGCGACTCCATGAAGGACGAATTCAGTGGCGACTCCATTGTTCAGAAATCTATTGGTGACTCCACTGGTATGACATGAACCAGATCTTTGCTAAGAGGTATAAGTTTTGTGATTTTTCAAAAATTGTTGGTTTCCCTAATCCAGTGCCTAGCAGAGATGAATGGGAACGCAACCTTCCTAGATTTCGAGGAGAAGAATGGGAAGTGCCAGCTGAACACTTGTTGGATTTTCATGATTTTATTCATTGACTTGAAATTGTACATGAGGATGTTCAGATCCGGCTCTTCTTTTTCTCATTAGAGGGAATTGCTCGTGAATGGTGTCGGTCTCTTCCAAATGCAAGTGTTAGTTCTTTAACAGATATCCATTCAGCCTTCAATTCCTTTTGTAAATATTATTTTCCAGTTGAATATCTTTTTGAAGG
>SNQJ01S0026489.1:0-32817 GCA_010110895.2 Picea sitchensis | reverse complement strand
GTAACTGGTAGTGGGTGAGGAAAGCCATAGCGAGGGTGTTGAAGTCGATGAAGAAGCCTCATGGTAACTCGATATACCACTTTGCGGCGGAACCTGTGAGGGTTTGCTGAAAAAGGCATAAACGAATAGAGTCATCCATCAAGGAGTTGGATGAGCACCAAAGGTGAAAAGTCATTACATGATTGTTCGGGTCCTCTCCCGGTTTACCATCGAATTTAGGGATGTCAGATGGTAGTTTGGCCGGTATGGAGGGCCATTGAGGAGAGTGACGGATTGGATCATTTAAAATCCTTGACAGATATGGGAGGTCCAGAGTGGCTAAGAAAGGTAACTGTCTATTCACATGCGGGTACTGGTGACTTTGGGGAGGGAGTCCCGTCGGTAAACTAGTGGGACCATAAGCAGTCTGCATATAATGCGAAGATTCAGGCAGATTCTGTGGTTGGTGTGGAGGCAAGTAATTCATAGGGTTGTACCCTTGGACAAGGGCGTGGGGTTGAGTGTTCCAGCCCCAAATAGGATTAGACGTGCCTGGATATGGTTGGCATGTACTAGGGGGTATGACGGAGCTAGCTTGAGGTTGTTTCCCCCCAGTCGATTGAGGATTATGTTGTATAAGATAATTCCAATACTGGGCCAAGGATGGAGGTATGTTTTTTCCATAAGGTGGGGTCGGTGGGGGTTTCCCTCCAATCGGGGGTTGCGTCCCAGTTGGGATTTGTCCTGCAAAAAGGGGTTGAGTTTGGCCTCCTTGGTGAAATTGTCCACCAACAAGAATCTGGTAATTAGGTGTGAAAGACGGGATGGTGCCACTAGGATCAGTGCCTCTGATAGAGGATGGAAGAGGTCATTTGAAAGGGGGTGGAAGAAGTGTCAGAATGAAACCGGGAAGATGGTGCCCAGAAGGAGTGGAACCGCCAAGAGTCCCGGATGAGATTTGTGTAGGAGCGGGAATAGAAGCATTCAACGCATGATATCTGGGTGGAAGTGGTGGGGTGTTTCTAGGTGAAAGCGGTGTGCCAATGGGGGCCTTGCCAACCATTGTAATCCTGGTGTGAGGATTCATAGTATCCAATACCATTGTGTAATGGACCGTTTGTAGAGGGAGAGTCAAGACGTGGTCAGATGGCGGGGTGTCTGTACTAGGAAAATAATAGGTAGTAGTAAAAAGTACTGTGCCTGGATCAGATGTTTCGGGCAGCTCAGGTGCGACAGTGATATCAATGCCTTCTCCTGAGCCAAAGAGATCCCGTCTAAAAATGCGAGTAGTCCAAAAAGGATATTGACCCTCAGGTCCTATGAAAGGTCTAGTTGGTGATCCAGAAGACTGAACAACTAGATCTCCAAAATAATTCACTTGAACAATACGTCTCTCAGAGTCGGTAGGAAGTTGGAAGTCCTCTCGAGAATTAGTAATTCAGAACCATTCTAAAGAGTTAGTTCTTTCCACTTGTGGAGTGGCGACGTCTTGGACTTCACTCTATTGAGGAGAGCCCTCTAGTGAGTTGGTAGGCAAGGGTTGAGAACCTTCCAGATCTTCTGGGGGTAGGACTTTCATTCTACGTGAACGATGTGGAGGGTCAATTGTGATCGAGTTAGAATATTACGAAAGAAATTCTATGGCCAACTTGGGTAAACAAACAACATGCGCTAGTAAAATCTAGGAAGAAAAACCAAGCAAACAAGACCTTCCAATTCCGAAGTCACTAGTTGGTGATGAAATCCAACGTCATGAAGACGAGACAAGAAGGGGCTGGGCTAGGGTGGAAAAGTTACGTCGATGACCTGATTAACGAACTTACACCCTGGTGCAAGATCCCACACATAATCGTGGGTATACCCTCCAAGGAGCCCGAGTGAGTTTGGCCAACGTTGATTCCAGGTACCGTGAAGACTTTCCCCTTCACAGTCACCTTGTGAAAGACCCTAATAAGATAGGCTACTAAGGTTACCACCAACAACAATGATGCCTGGGGGAACAGTCGACAATCTGATCCACACGCAAGGGCAGGGTATCTAGCCCGAAATCAGCTTGAGAGGCTTCCACTCATCATTGTGGGTATACCTTCAAGTGACCCCCGTAATACGTGCAATCTCTACATCGATATCAACAAAGAAGTGTGAGTAACTTTGTCAATCTCAATGTGACCTCGGGTTTGACCCTTGTGTGAGAAGGGCTTCCCAGGACAAAATGATGCAAATGGAATTTGACACTCCTTATCACAAGATACTATTGTGTGTTTTTTTCTTTGGAGAGTATGTCTCACTGCCTATTCCAAAGCTCTAGCCTAGCTAATATTGGTGTAAAAGAGTCCTAGAAAAAGTTACTAGTTGGATTTTAAAATTGCACAATGTTATTAAAGGCTGTTGTTACTCAAAAGGAGATGGAAATGAAACCGATGTTGTGTGAGACTCTGACCCAAAAATGCATAAATAGGAATGAATGATACAAATTTGTTCGATGAATCCTATCTACAAGAGGGAAAGAGGAGTTTTCTGAAACAATACAAACTACGATGTATAATCTTCTTTGAAACAACCATGAACAATGCAAATTCCCTATTCATTATTTTTCAGTACTTGAATGCCAATATTTTCGAAAAAAGTTTCTTAAAAAAGAAAATGTCTTTAATTTTTATTAGAAACCAAACAACATGGATGGAACTAAGAAAAAAAAAAAAAGCAACCAACGAAAAATAAATACACAACAAAAACCCAAACCAATCTTTCAATGAAGACAAAAATAACAAACTGATAAGACCAATCTCTTCAAATGCATATGGATACCAATTTTCCAAGTAATAAGCAATTGAAAAGAACAAATGATCTCAACTTTTAAACTGATCAAAGGCTCCCAACCAAACAAGCACTCGGATTTCAAAACCGGAGATTATACCCTTGTTGTGAAAAGGCCAAGAGGTAAAAATTGAGAAAACATGATCAAGAAGAACTTAATCATTCACAAGATTTGAAGACAAGAAACATTCAATCACTGGCCATGGAAGTTCTTCCTAGACACACAAGCAAATTTGGGCATCTGAGGACACAAAAGACTTCATCCAAAATTTTTGCAAGTGGGTTCGCAGGTTGGAAGTGTAGTACAGTGCGAGAATCAAGGATTCTCGCAGGCTAGACACAGGTAAAATGTGAGAAGTTTGCACTGAAATTAACAACAAGGTGCAAACTTTAGTAGTTCTCGTGGGCTACAAAAGGGTGCAGTGCGAGAAGGTCTGTAATCAAGCAAACTTTGGAAAAAGGACAACTTCTGAGGGAACTTCTGGATCCAGGGAGTCTGTAAGGGTCTTGTCAAGACTCAGAGATTGATGGGAATGAAAAATGGTAGGTTAAGAGCAAATGGCCAAGAAAAAACCACCAAAAATTGGTTGCATCCCCAGTATGGTCGCCAATTTTGTTATCGGACAAATTGATAGGTGTGGACTCTAACAGATCTCCCTAGATCCACCTGGATCTAGAACAAAATAGGACAGGACACGATTCTTTCCCTAAGTTGTAGTAATTGAATCTACTGATAGCAAGGAATAAGTGACATACCTTTATATTGCTTCCTTAGGTCTCTGTTGTTCCCGCTTCGCTCCGGTGCTCTTGTGAAGTCAGGTCCAAGACAACACAAACCAACCAAAGTGAAGATAGCAAAGCATATTCAATGTCAACCTATGCATATGATCAAGGAGTTATGCTATAAAATAAGAGTGATTTTATGGGAAAGGGACATGCCGCTGTATTATATTAATTGAAAGTAGAAGATACAACCTGAATGCCTTGATGTTGCAAGCTTCCTTTCAGTCACTCTTGGTTCCAACACACACACTTGCTCTGTAATTGCATGAAGAAGATCCAATTCCTCTTGATAGACCAAATAGAGTCTTCAAGCTTCTGTCCAAGCAGGGTTCTTCACACAATTCTTTCACCAATTGTTCTTTCAATTTTGCTTAACCTTTTCCATGAGAAGCCTTTCAATATATAGAATAAGGAGGGATGGTTACATGTATGAGGATGATCCCACCAAATCAAAGAAGTCAGTAGGATGCCATCCATGCGAATTCCAACTCATTTGCTTGAACACATCACTTGTAGAGACATCACCAGAGTGACCAAAATCATGTGTAACATAAGTGATCTAGTACTGTGAGAAGGGTCAATACCCAAAATTAATTACAAGGACCAAATAATATTGGTTTGTGATCTAGAACTATGAGAAGGGCCAGGGATTGAAACTATGTAATTGTAGGGATAAATGTTATTAGATTGAGACCCAAAATTGTGTGAAGGTTTTTAGTGCCTCAAGATACGTGTGAAGGGAAGATAAGCAATTATGATAATAATGTTTCTTTGTGGATTTTATGGAGTTGTCAACTCCTTTTTATTAGTAGATGCCTAGTAGGTATTTGAAACAAATGAGGTGCCATTATGATCCCATTGTTATCAATGAATAATCTACACTCTATGGAAAAACTATTATTGATCCACTCCTCTTAACTTATAAACCAAACTTAGGAGTAGTATCCATGAAAGGACTACCTATGGTTGGGAGGAAAATTGTCTGATAATAACCAGTTTTTGTTTTTAAGTTTCTGTGGTGAGGAGTTTCGTAAGTGTTGTTCGGATTATCCACAGTTGGTGTCATTTCGTCGTCGACGTTTCGAATCCAAATCAGGATTCATCATCAGGACTAATAACCAGTTTCATCATTCTTCTTATGAAGAGATGAGTTTTTTGGATCCTATGGCTTGACATATTTTAAAATGATTGGAATCATATATGTCCCTCTTTTGTGTTGCTTTCAATGTGCATGTGTATTGTTAGAGCACATGAATGGTTTGATAGTTCCAATCAGTTGTATAATTAAGGAAATCCCCAAAAGTATGCCTTGAATGTTACAAGGTTTGAAACCAATCATAAATAATCATAAATAATTGAGTATTCATGAAGGAAGGTAAATGAAAACTACATTGAGAATATTGGAAGGATCCATAAGTGGAAGTTGGAAATCTATTGAGGTGGGAAGTGACGCTTAAATGTTAACATAATTTTAACTATTGATCTTTGAGGAGGTATTGGTACAAAGTTGTTGAAGTATGAATTACTAACATCGATGGAATCAATTAAGCAATTGCCCAAGTTCCTAATCACAATAAGCCATGTAAATATTCAATGTCGTGATTCAAAAAGTTTTCACGGTAAAAATATAATTATATCTATCTATCACAACTTGACCAATAATTGGGATCATGAACCCTTCATTGATTATTTTACTAGGAGCTTCGGAAAGGGATAATCTTGAGTTTTTGAGAGGGAACCGATTTAGAGACCCATATTAAAGGAGTCACGATAATAATATGGACCAAAAGATTCATTGTATATCATCATCCCAAGCAACATCTAGGTTACTTGCATCACAATGGAGCTAATATTTCATGGATTTGAGGTATAGTATCCCAAGAAAAGAGGCTCATCCTTTGTTTTACAACAAGTACCTAGTGGATCAATATATCATTTGTAGTTCCTACACACAAACTAGCTAAGCTAATTTTCTCTAGGGCTCTTTATACATTTTCTCAATGACTATATGACATCACAACATCCCAAAGGACACCAGAGGTAGAGGGTATGAGCAGAGAAAAAACATTCCAAAAATCTCCTTATGTTAGTCAAGGCCACTTAATGGGATGGAATGAAAAACCTAAAAATTGAACTACTATAAGGAGAGTCCATGAATAAAGTCAGAGTATACCCTAGAGAATGGGCATCTTATAGTTATACAACAAATCCATTTCTCAATAAAGTGCCCATAACTATGAATAAAGGTGCAAATATGGTTATCATAAATGAAGAACAAAAGAACCCCTATTGAGTGAAAATATGGTTATCATAAACGAAGAACAAAAGAACCCCTATTGAGTGAAGGTGTGACACATTAAAAACCCCCACTAAGTAGAAATATTAGGTGCACTAGATACAAGTTAGTGCGATATGCTTATGATAACAATTACCATGGACTAACTCCTAGGATGAGCTTGTTGGAAGCGCTTTAATATGGAAGACAATATTGCATACCTTGTGTTAAGACAAGTTGGTGAGATAAATGGGGTTCTAGGTATTGAATAGGTTATGTGTTCCCTCATTTTATGGTAAAGGATCATCAAACATTGAATTCTCTAATATACAAATGCAATTATTATCAACTTTGATACAAATGCAACTTTTGAGTCTTGCATAACCTTTTAGAGAATTCCAAATTTCTCAAATGGTATCAATGAATTTGCTAACATGACACAAAATTCTCCTTTTGTAGAGAACATTGGTCACTTCAATGGATACTAGATTTCAACAAAAATTACCATATAAATGTTAAAACCACAACCTAAAACTTAATGTAACAAGTTTCAATGTCAACAATTTTATCCTTAGATCAATGTATAGGAGTGATAACAAATAATTTGAAATCATCATAGGAAATAAAAGGATATCGTATTGACCTCCTTATTCCATTGACAAATTGATGTAAATGGAAGAATATATTCAAAAAGTTCTCAAGATACAATTTTGAGATATGCTCCTCTATAGCTTCAAAGTTTTCTCCATTTACAGATGGGAAGAAACAAATCCATATGGGATAGAATGTTTCGACATGGTTAAAAATTACTTGTTAATTATAATCTAACCTAGGCACTCTAAGTTGGCAACTAGGAATATTTAAAATTGATTGGGATGCACTAATCTACAACAAAAATTTAGACTACAACTCAATTTTGGCTTGCTATTAGTCTTGAACATAGTTTTATACAAAAATGTGAATACATGATTTACATACACTCAAACAAGACTTTATTCTAAGTTTAATTACAAAATTATAATAGTCCATAAACACATTTCCAGTAGAAAATTTATACACCATGATGAATAAGATGAAGGTACTTATTTGTAAGAAACACATTACACATGGAAATTGACCACATATGAGTGATACATTGCATGACCATAACTATTCACTGAAGATACCACCCCCACAATGAGCTTTGAAGCAACAAGGGTGAAGTTTGCCAACATATATCTATTTAATCAACTTCAATCCTCTGTGCTACTATAGATCTCAACCACAACTATACATCCACTATGTATCCTCTCATATCTAAGCCATAGGCTCAACCTTCAACTTGCTTGCATTCTTCTCACCCTCACTCAATCTCAAGTTTGGAAAATCATTTTTGTTCCATGGTTTAGGAAATTCCTTCATGTACCTTTTTGATTAGGCATGAAGGTTACCGAACATAGTCTATGGGATGGAAGTCTATCAGACAATGGTGAAATCCTATAAGTTCTAACAATGAAGGAAAACCATTATGAAGTATGGTAAATTTGCATAATAATAATAACAATACTACTACTACTACTACTACTACTACTACTACTAATAATCTATTTTTAAGGTCATGGCCAAGCTAGACACCAAATTGGTGTATGAGGTCCCTTTTGGTTGTAGGACAAGGGACCCCCTCCACACAATAATTTGACAACTAAATTCTATGGAGCTGTACATACCCTACCCCACTTTGGATTTGAACTCATGACCTCCAAGTAGGAAACTCATGTTCTTAACCATTAAGCCCACTCAAGTTGCACTTTAAATTGAATTTAGGTAGCATAACACTTATTCACAAGGTATACGGGGATAATTTTGACATGAGGATAATAGAGTAAAACATGGTTATAATATAAGGTTGACATAAGAATAATTGGGAAAATGTAGATTAGGAATGGGGAAATAGATTCAATTTTTATAGGGAAATTGATTTGTTAAGGATAAGGATGGGAGACTATTTAGTTGGGGTAAAATACAATAGCTAAAATGATCATGTCTCGAGAGTAAAAAATGTGCCATTCACACTTAAATACAAGTGGAGGAATAATAATTGGGGGTGCTCCACTAATTCAAAAGTTATGGGTATAAAGGTAATGTATTTATTTGTCACATACACTCACTTAAATACAAGTGGAGGAATACTGAGAATGCTCCATTAATACAACAATCATGGACATACTTTTGTCTTATCTTCCCACTAGCATACTCAAGTGGGTGATGACATAAGAGCTTCATTATTTTACTCCACTTCATTTTCCCACCTTATATATTCCTCTTTTCCAGTTCATACTCCCCTTCTGCTCCTAGTAGTATTTACTAAGTGCATGATTGATGGTATTATAATTTCTTTTTGACTTTATCAATATTATAACTTGACATGTTGGTTTATGGACCTAATATGTAAAACTAGGAAAACAACTTAAAATCACACCATTAAGTCTAAGAATTATCATTTACTATATGGGCCTTAGCCTTTGGCTTCACGCTAGGAATTTGTACAAAATATTTACATCATTTACATTAGAGTGTATTATAAAATTATTTCACATGTCTAAAGAAATTGAAAAATAACCACATTATTATTTATATACATACTTTGATTAAATACATACAAGGGGTTGAAACCAAGGTATTACATTCGCCTCCCTTTAGAAATATCACTATCCTTAATGTGGGATCTAGATTTGAACAAATATGGATATGCTTCCACCATGGTATCCTTTAGCTCCCATGTGGCCTCATATGGTCCAGAGTGCTTCCATTGCACCCTTACCTAATTGATGGATTATTTTTAAAACAATCTTACTTTCATGTCTAGGATGCATAGTGGATTTCCTTGGAGTCCTCCCTTTGATCTAGGTGGCAATCCAAGGGTGTCTCAAAAATGATTTTGATATTGACAATTTCCGGGTCATGATTTTTTAGTACATTTTTTGGTGAAGTTATGCCCAATAACAAGGGACATGACACCATCTTCCATTATTTTTTCCAAAGAGATAAATAAGAGACAAAATAAAGAATTATTCAACAAGTCATGATCTTCGCAACACCGCTATTTTCTCTAAATAGATCAAATTCATCTAGCTCAGTGTTCCCACTTAGCCCTAATCATGCTATGAGGGTTAGGGTTCTTAATTTTTAGGGATTTTGCTTTGTTTTTTGACATTATAATAAAATGTAGTTTCAATCTATTGTTGTTCTCATTTTATGAATGAGAGTAGATGTCGCATCTCTTCTAAGAGACAAACTACCACCATTCTAGCCATTTGTATTGCTATGTACATTGCATTGGTTTTCGCCATTTGATTCATTAATAAAATTTGTCTTTTATTGTAATACACCACTTTCAATATTGTATTTGTGTTTTCTATGGAATATTGCATCTTCTTTCATTTTGTTCTCAATCCAATCTAGATCAATGATATTAGAGTAACTTGCTCTTTGTTGTTTTTTCATGCATGTCGTTAATGAATTAGAGGCACATTAGAGAAATTTCTAGGTCTAAAATGGGCATGCTAAGGAAAATAATAGAATAAAGATTATGAATTTTCAAAGGGAAATAATTTTTTAAAGGTTATAGATTTACTCAAATTTCAAGTGTAGGCACTCATTGGTTCCGCATCCAATGAGTACCCACTCTGCATTCTTTTGTTAGACCCACATAGAGATAACATGGAAATATACGAAAAAACTTGTTTCTTGAAAAGAAACACGTTTTTTTCATGTATTTCATGAAACATGTTTTTTCATGTATTTCAAGTTTATCTCACCATAGGTGTTAAAAAAATATGTAGAGTGGGCACTCATTGGATACACGATTTAATTCTCCATCCAATGAATGCATAAACTTGAAATTTGGGTAAATATATAAGGAGATAAATCTAAAATCTGATTAAAAAGAGTAGTTTTTTTTTTCCCAAAACTATTTACCTTATGGTTGGAATCATCATCTTGAATCACATTGGTTCTTTTAAAGTTGTTTTTCAAAGAAAACTTTTTGTCTTGAGACCCATTTTTGACCTCAACTTTCTCTAATGTAAGGAGTTGGGCGTTGAATTAACTAATCATACTAAATATTTTCCTCACCTACCCAAGTGGCTTCCCGTGGAGGATGAAGTAAAGAAACATGGTCGAGAAAGAGATCCTATCAAGATGCTGGTCAAGGAATCCCTTAAGTGACATAGGAACAAGATGATGGACTATTTCACCTAGATCCTTTGACAACTCCCAATAATGATAAAAGTACCTTTGATAAGAAATCGTTTTAGAGGAAAAAACCCTTCAATGTACAGGTTAATTTCAATATCCTTCTATTTGAAGGAAAGATAAATGCATAAGATTTGAAGAGATGACTAAATATGTTGAGTGTTATTTCTCTATTCACAACTTTTCCAATAGTGAGAAGATTGCTTTTACACTCCTAAAGGCCCTTCCCCATTGTTGAGCCAATTTTTGGCTAACAAGGTTATAAATAAAAAAGTATTGTGATTTCACTTACATAAGCTACGTTGAGAAACCCTCATCTTAAAAACCTCTATCTTTTTGCTTATATTTTCACGGAAAACTTCTTGATGCATTGACACTAGAGAGGGGTGCCATCCCTAAAGTGATATTTTGGGAGCTAATAATGATGTTTGTTGATGTTGAGGCATGATGGAGTTGTATGAAAAACATACAACATGTGGATGATTTGCATGTTACTTATTTTAGTTTCATGGTTTCATATATCTTGCATGGCTATTATGTGGTTATAGGGTTCATCCGCTACCATGGATTTAGGGTTTAATGTTGACTCCTTTTTACATGCACTACTACATATTGAAAAATTTGCAATGACCACTTGCGACGAAAGTACTCTTTCATCACAACATTCAAGAGAAAGAGTTCAATTATTCAATTTTTTTCTAAATCCACCTCGTATTCGTCGCTCTCTCGACAAATGTACTTTGTCTAAATTAATATGGTCAACGTTTGTCACAAGAGAGACAAATTTACTATGTCTAAATTAATATGGTCAACGTTAGTCGCAAGAGCGACGAATGATCGTTATAAGGGAACGCTAAAAGTGACCATTAAATATGACAAATAAATAGGTGAAAAAAAGAAATATTTTAGGTCACGGTTGTCACAATTGCGACGATTGTGATCTAAAATTGAACTATAAATATTTGACGATTTAAAGATGTTGCGACAATCTTTCTATAACAACGACGGTTTTGAAAGGGTATTTTTGTGCAGAATATATATATATATATATATATATATATATAGTTTGAATGTTTGTTATAGTATACACTAATTTTGCATGATTGTTTGTAATTATAAAGTTAGAGTTTCCCTTTAACTTTCCGCATAATATTGCACCAAGTATTAGTAGAAATGATGTTTTACTGTAATATACCATATATAAAATGTATGCAAAACAAAAATAAAATGCTAGTAATGGCAGAATAAAAACAATATAACCAGAACATTCACCACAATAACACTGAAATAATATAAGAATAACAACACAAATAACACTTTGAATATGAAAGCAATGTTCACGAGCCTCTTCGAGGGGGAAACCTTCAGTTGAGCAGAGCTCTATTAAAATAATATCCAATCTAGGGTTCTCATACCCTCAACTCCTATTTATACTAAAAAGAAGCACCTAGAGGAAGATCCTTCTAGAAGCGGAAGCTTCTATTAGGTCTTCTTACATCTGCCTTATTCTATTTTATTGAAAGGCCTTATTACATTCCGCTTATTCATTTTATCGAAAGGCCTTATTAATATTGACCCTATTACATCCAATATATTGTTCTACCTATGTGTGAGTTAGAACCCTAACACGTCCTACCTTTAAAAACAACCTTTCCCTCAAGGCTTGAGATGAGGAAATTGTCAGCAGACCAGGTCGGTTCCCAAGTGGCGTCTACTGAGTTGTATCTTTCCACTGTACCAGCACTCCCTTGATGGTTCTCTCATGTAGGCGACACTCACGCTAGTCCAAAAACCGCTCGGTTGTAGCCAAATGGATCCTTATTCATCTAACTCGAAGGTTGGTTTGAATTTGGCACTTAGCTCCAATCACCTTCTTTAAGTAATGAAACATGAAATAGGATGTAGCTCAACGGTTGGGAAAAAATAACTCCATAAGCAACTTGTCCCATTACGCTTGAGCACTGGTGATAAGGACCATAAAATTTGGGCACTAGCTTCCCTCGACAATGTTCTACTTGAGTGAAGTTTTCTTGTAAGGGTGCAATCGAAGAAACACCTAATCCCTATCCGCAAATTGACGTCAGAGCGACCTTGATATGCTTGTTGCTTTAGCGTTAATTTCTGGTGTCATGACCAAATTTTCCTTGAGGGTATGAAGAATGGTCTCTCTAGCCGTGGGTTAGGGTCAACCGCTGGACCTTCGAGGTCCCTGATAAGTATGAGAGAACTGAAGGCGGTTTCCGGCCCATACAGCACCGCTTCAAAAGGATTCATGTGCGTAGCTATATGGTATGAAGTGTTGTACCACCATTCAACTAGGAGTAACCATCGAGCCCATCGATTTGCTTTTTCGAAAAACACCTCAAATATGTTTCCAAACACTTGTTGACAACTTCCATTTGGCCATAAGTCTGGGGATGATAAGTCGCGGCTTCTAGATGCACTGCGTCTTGTATCTTGATAGTTCTTGCCAAAAATTGGTTATGAAAGTTAACGCGACGAACACGAGTGTGGTATGCCATGAAGCTTAAAGACCCGATCCATGAAGATTTGAGCCAACCGCGGATGTCAGAAATGGGTGTTGAAGGGTGAAAAAAATGATCATACTTGGATAGGTGATCAACAACCACTATGATGACGGATTTATTTCTCGATTTGGGTAAGTCGGTAATAAAATCCATGGAAATATCCTTCCAAATAGCAGATGTGAATCGGCTACCGCTTGTAGGCCCGACGATTTGATCTGCTTTCTCCTTTGTTGTGTTGACACACTTCACTTTCATCTTCAAAATTACGAATGTCCTGTTTAATACCATCCCTAAAGGAATTTTGACCCGGCCATAGGTTTTGGTGAACCCGGAGCGTTCTCGGGTCAGGGTGTAGCATGAAGCTCATAAAGTACCGCGGATTTAAGCTTTGATTGTTTACTTTCTAACATAAACTATCTCTTTGTATCAAAGTTCCTCATGGATCCAAGTAGCACTGGGAGGTCGGAACATTGGAGTGTAAATTGTCGGATCAACTGAACTTTCAGGTCTTGTAGCCATTCCCCGGTGAATGACCTGGGTTTTCAATCTTGCATAATGAAGGAAAGAGAAAAATGTGATCCTTCATCTTCATATTTCTTGGAAAGTGCATCTCAAACCACATTGTCTTTTTTCTTTCTTATAAATGATCTCACAATCATATCCAAAGAGTTTAGTCACCCATTTTTGTTGTCTGGGAAGGAAATGTTGTTCTAAAAAATACTAGAGGCTTTGATGGTCTATCTTAATTTGGAACCATTGCCACAATAGATAAGGATGTTACTGCATCCACTAAGATGCAGAATAGCTCTGCTACATTTCCTTCATAGGATGCATCTTGCATTTCTTCTCGATAGTTGCTTGGTCGCAAAGGCCAAAGGTCGAATTCTCTCGCATAAGGACAACGTACCACCTTCTCTAAGGCATCACATTCCAACACAAAGGTCTTTGTGAAATCTGGAAGAGTGAGGACCGAGTGGTGTACATGACCATCTTCAAGGTTTGAAAAGCTTCGAGCAGCAACAAGTCCAATTGAAAGAGTTCTTTGAGGAGAGCCGTGAGAGGTAACGCAATCTCCCAATTCTTAAAAACTTGCGATAATAACTTGCTAAACCTAGAAATCCATGCAAGCTCTTAAGAGTCTTTGGGTGAGGCCAATCTTGTGTAGCTTCAATATTTTTACGATCCAATCTTGACTTCATATTTTCCAAACTAAATGCATCCAAGTATTCTACTCTTCCGAGGCACCAAAAG
This sequence comes from Picea sitchensis, assembly GCA_010110895.2. Taxonomy (NCBI): domain Eukaryota; kingdom Viridiplantae; phylum Streptophyta; class Pinopsida; order Pinales; family Pinaceae; genus Picea; species Picea sitchensis. Next base: position 18,951 of record SNQJ01S0026489.1, on the reverse strand, counting down.
CACATTTCTAGATTGTTTCATGAAAATTTGGTGCTAAGAGAGTAGATGGAGAAATCGATCCATATGAGAAAGATGGTTCCCATTCCAGCTCTTCATAGATGGAGGATATCATAAAAGAGAACTAAGAAAAAATGGAAGAGAAAAGGATGGAAGACATGATTCATGAGGGCTTGGAAGGTGGATGGTGCACACAAGCCAAAGAGCATGACCTAAAACTCATAGTGACCCCTGCGAGTTCTAAAGGCGCTTTGGGAATATCCGGCTTCTTTCATAATGCATTCCTATGGTAGCCCAAATGAAGATCCAGCTTTAGTGAAGAATTGGGTGCCACCCACCATCCAGAGGTCAATGATAGGAATGGGGAATTTGTCTTTGATGGTAAGTTTGTTGAGGGGTAACGAAATGTATCACTGGCCATTCGCCAAGAACCTTCTTCTTCAGGACCGCTTAATCATTGTGAGACAAATAGGCCTCGTATCTAGTGGATAACACCCCATTTAAGGGAGTTCCCGGACCACTTTCAATTTACTTTTGTTGCATACACGGATATTGGGTGGGAGGAAGGATTCGCAATAAGGGGAATTGAATGATCATGAACACCATGGAAGGAGGGAGGCCCTTGGGGAGTGGAAAGACCAATTGATGTTTAGAAAGAATGGCTTTATACCATATGGCGAAAGGTGTCTCAAGTTGTTTGTATGGTATGGAGTTGGGCAATGACACCATAATTACCTTTTTTTGAGCATTTTTTTTTCCATGCGATGGGAACTGATTATATCAAGGGAACTTGTTGTGATGCGTTGGAACTTATACTGTTTTCTCTCTTGGTTGAATTGCATGGTTAAGTCTTTAAAACTCATGAGAATGGGACCCAAACTCCATGCCATACAAGAAAAAAAAACACCCTCAGTGCTACAAGAACTCCAAGCCATCATTTCTAAACATCAAGTGGTAGTCACCAATTTGGAGATTATTTTCACAACGCCTCCAAATTTCATGGCGCGGAACCACCATTGGCAATCAAGGATTTGAAATTATTGACTGTGATGGATGTAGTAAATGAGTTTCTTTGGGAAATGTGCGACGCATGAATAAAATTATGGAAGCCGCAGCCACCATCAAACTGTAAATGATGACCTCCATGCTTGATGTAACCGATTAGGCTTGAGGGTTTGGGGCAGAGAAGCCTGTGAGAGCACTGAGGGAAATGATTGGTTCTACTCTGGGAGGGTCTCGAGGGAGGGGTTATGTCAATGGATTCGGTGACTGCATTATTGAGGGAGTTTCTTCACTTCTTCCAAATATCCCTGGAGATGACCATGCATCTTTGTTATTTAAGCACTTGTGGCCCTGAAATATTTGTCATCATAGTTATAACAAAGGCCTTTGAGTCAAGGCTCAACCATTTTAGCCCTCTGGTCAATTTTTGGATCTTCAAAGTGGAGTGAGGGAGTAGTGGGATTTACCGGTTTAGGTTTGAGGGATGAAGGAGGATTTGTGGTTTTGAGAAGATACAACTGCTTGCTTTATCTCTTTGGTAGCTCCCACCCAATCCTCAAAGCCATGAGGGACATGTGGTCCAAATTTCATCCTATAGCCCATAAAACACTCTCAGAAAAGGCATCAAACATGCCCCCTTTGTTCTAAAAAAGCTAGGTGCTCAAAGGCACCTATAAAGTCTTCCACCTTGCCTCAGATCATTAAGTCAAATTTTTCAAATGACCCAAAATGGTTATGTCGTCGTGCTGTGTTCATAAAGCTTTGCCACAAATTGTGTCCAAGCAATATACCCCTTGATGAGAATTTTTCTCCATTGCCACCATTACCAACGTTTTGATCTAGATGGAGAACAATTACATACCGAGTTTCAGCCAAGTCATCCTGGTGACGTTGTATAAAGATAAGTAAGGTTCCATTTGGGTTACCCAACTAGTGGGTCCGAGCTTATCAAATTTTATCACATCCACCCATGGAAGGCAAGTACGTCACGTTGAAAGTGATGGTTCTCAAGGTATGGGAATAAGAGGAATGGACACCTTCAATATGTGGAGGTGGAGTAAAAGAGGAAAGGTTATAAGCGTAGGTATGTGCAGTTTGGTGTAGAGTGTCCAAAAGACTGATTCAAGATGGGTGGTGAGGTCTGTTTGATTTTACTGACTGGATGGTTGTATTGATGGTGGGCGACATTGGCATTGAGTTGTTTCCAATTTTGTTGGGTATCACGAGACCAGACCGCGGCAGTTAAAGCGAGCTTCCAAGTCTTGCCAATGGTATGGGCCATGAGGATGGGGAACCTAAAAAGGGGCGGGCGGGGTAAAAAAAATTTGTCGAAAAAATAATATGGATGAATGTGATAAGGAGAAGAGATGAATCCAATGGAATAGGGATGAAATAATGATGAAAAAATTTTTCCGCATTCTTTACTATTTTACCGTCCGGCCCCGAAGCAGAATATTGTTGAGAGGGAATGCTCAAATGCTTAACCAGAGAGAAATGTATTTACTTGGCAACCCCAACACAAAATACATGCTGGAAATAGATCTTTTCCGTTTTAATTTGTTTATGTTTCTCATTCCTAAGGGTTAGGTGGTATTCAAGGGTTCTATAGACAAGGGTTTGTCTGTGCTATAGATCTATTATATACGTGTAGGTTCCAATTGTATAATTTCAGCTCCAATATCTCGTAGCACTAACATATAGGATAGACCGCATTCTTTAGGCCATACCACCCGGACTACCCGTGTACTCAGGAGAGTATCTTCCCAGGTGTCGCTCTCGATGACACTATATCAGTTAGGCGGTCGATCGATTTTATCTAAAGAGGGCTTCGTGTAATCTAGGGCCGCATCTATAACACATGCTTGTCCTGGATGCACTACCACCGGTTGGGTAAAACAATAGGGTTGGGCTAAGGGTGGCCACCCATATGTGCTTAAGTACCCACTTATATTTCCTCTACATGTATGGATCCCCTCAACCGCGGGATTTTGCACATAACGACATATTCTCTGCGCTTGCACGCCTACACGCCTCTACCTTGAAAAATTTAACCCACACTTTCTCGCCGAGGAAAGTGCCCTGAACCCACTTGTAATATACTAGATATAAAATGTATGCGTAATCCCAAACAAATGCTAATGGAAGAATAAAACAATATAAACTTAACATCTCAAATTCACAATAACACCAAATGATATAAGAATAACAAATGCAGTCAGAACTTACTCAAAGCAATGTTCACTTGCCTCTGAGTAAGTACCAGTTGAGCGAGCTCTATTACAATAATATCCAAGCTAGGGTTCTCATACCCCTACCTTATTTATACTAAAAGAAGCATCTTAGAGGAAGATCCTTCTGAAGAGGAAGCTTCTTTATTAGGTCTCATACATCCGCCATTCTATTTTATTGAAAGGCCTTACTAATATTGGACTCCTATTACATCCAAATATATTGTTCTACCTATAGTGTAGGTTAAGACCTAACATGTACGTTTAGGAACAAGACCAAGAAATTGAGGATCTCATGGAATAATATGATGGGACAAATCAATTTGATGATCCCATGGAAGAAGATGGGACAAATCAAATTATCCAACATTTTTTATGTGCCCAATGAATGGAAATGATGGTATTTATGTGATGAACCTCATTAGAAAAGGCAAATAAAATGACTTTAAGGAAGGACCAAGAGCAAATCTCTCTCCACCACATTGTCGCTAGTGAACTTGGGGTTATGAATAATTTTATTCATTACTTCCAGGCTGACATATAGATCCTAAGGTATGTAATATGTTTCATCTCATATTATACATAAATGCTGATTTTTTCATTTGTTTTAGTGTTAATTAATGTGTAAAATAAGAATGCAATTTCTACGACATTCTCCACATTAACTAGTTATTTGTTACGTTGTAGATTGTTAGGTAATCTTTTGTTACCATCGCCAAATATTTTACCTCGTGACAAATGGTTTGCATGCCATTATGAAAGAAATTGGAATGGATTATCAAACTATAGGACATGCAGCCTAATGGCTATATTATATTATGGATAACATGGTTCTAAAATAGAATGTCCTAAGTAATGTCTTTATCGGTGAGATACTCCAACCCCATCAAGCAACAAAAAGGGTGCCCGGTGTTGTTCTTTTCTGGATATCCCACAATTCCACGCTTAGCATTGTTTGTGTGTGAAATCATAGCACAATTCTATGGATTACCATGCATGTAATAGAAGTGAAGATTATGTTCTTCGAATGCCTACAGATGGTCTGCAAAAGATTTAGTGGGAAATTGAGGAAAAATGGGCGATTTCAAAGATGAACCCCGTGTAATGCTGGCTTTCATCAATAACCGACTCATATTAATACATTCAAATATATTAGGTCTATTTACTTAGTTTGGCCTATTTTTTATCAACAATAACATTCCTTGGATGTCAATAAAGAGGGAGCACATAATTTTGACAATGATTGTTCCAAGTATTTGTTTAAATTAATTTTTGAATTTAACATTTTCATTTGTTTCCACTTTGCATAATATCTTTGTTTATTTATTTAATTATATATATATTACATGATATCATTCCTCCTATAGTAATTATGTGTAATTCAAAAAATTAGGTAAGTACCAAATTTTAAAGGATATGAATGCATATATTGAACCTCTTATCACGAGCTACCAGTTATAATAAGCATCACAATGTATGACATATATGTAAACCAATTAGGAGAAATTTAAATTCCATTGAATACTTTTATGGACAATTCATGATGCCCCCGAACTAACACATTTTTGTAGAAGGCAACATCTAATATTGCCTTTAATACCATATAATAGTTTAATACATCATGGTGCATGTTTAATTTTAAATAATCTCATCGCATAATTGATAGTAATCCATTTGTTGCGTCTTCAAACAAAGGGTAAAATTTGCATGTCCAACAGGCCCTAACATTTGTGCTTACTCATTCAAAAGTTTAGGAAAGATGGTGGTTTATGAGCATGTGCACCTTCTCCTAAGAACCATAGGTATCATAATTAATGAAAACATCTTTTCAATGGGAAAGAAGAGAATAGATTAAAACCACGGAGAATGAAACCTCACCTATGGAAATTGGAACATACAATAGAAATCATTTAAGGTACTCAACTCCATAATGTATCAGATCATGTAATGTTCTTTAATTGTTTATTTCTATCATTGAATTTATTTCACCGTGATTTGATAATTATTTTTGTGATTTATCTTATTTCCATGAAGGCTACTAATCATCATGAAGGTATTAATAATGGGGCTCATGAGGAATGAAATGTTATCCCGCCCAATTCATGAGCTTTCCCTACTATGAGGATCTAAACATAGCTCATTTGTTTGATACAATGCATATCGGGAAGAATGCGGATTGAAACGCTATGGCGAATCATAGATGGTGGAGGGACAAAGAAAGCACTATCAAAATTTGTAATCGACATTCACAGCCAATCATGCAATGTGCGGAAAGTGTATCCGAGCATGCAAATAGATCGATGGAGTACTGTAATTCAAATAACCTTCCATGTTTATTAACAAAGCAACAAAGCAATGATGTTAAATAGGTCATTCAAAGAATTAAATCTCCCATGTTTCTATTTCCAAAACATAAAAATATCTTAACGAAGAAAGGTGGAATTTGTGGTAAAAACACATGATTGGCACACATTCATTAAGGTAATAATTTTAGTATACATTTATATATATTGGCCTTATAGAACTTTTTTTCATTTTATTTTTCTTGTCTACTTTTGTCGAAAAAAATAACGATTCATTTTGTTGTTCATGATATTGTACCGCTTATCTCTCCCAAAACAACTTTGACAACAACGCTAAACAAGCTATATATATGATCTTGGAAAATAAGTGAGGTACTAGTCAGGATTTATATGCAAAATGTCCAAATTCATTAAGGTAATTCTACCGACAAATGTTTTACTTGTAATGTAACATATTATATTATGTTATACAGTTCCATTGATATTTGTATTGTGGCCAAGGATCTCATGCAGATGGTTGTCATTGAAAGAAATCCATGAAGATGATATAAAGCATTGGAAGAGAGAAATTCGCCTAATTTTGTGAATGAAAAAGTATATACCTCCCACATTTTCAATGCACAAGAACACTACCTCATGCACCAAGTTGAGAGGACGTAAAAACTCTAGGGACATAAGTTCACACAATCAATGTGGGATGGTGGCATTAATGAAAATCATTAGCTAGCTAGGACAAAGAGCATGTCCCGAGGGTTCTATGGTGGAGGGATATGCTGCATACTAATCCATAAAAAGTATAATAGTCATCATTATCTCAAATTAGTGTTTTCTAAACTATGCATGCAAGGGATCACATTTGGGATGTGAACTCCATCAAAAAATTGAAGATCAGAAGCATCCGTTTAAGTAAGGTAGAATGAAAAATGAGAGGCAATATATTAATAATTGTGAAATTTATATTAGTAATACATATATAAAGTTTCATTTTGTGTATATGATCATACCTTCATTAGTATATTAATATAATTTATTTCCATAAATTATGTTATTTATAATTACCCCATTGTAATGCTATAACTAAAGGCTTAACACAGGAATTGCGTTTTTTTGATTTAGTTGTTTAAGAGTAATACGCACTGCTTTTATACATTGCAAATAATCTGACTGGATGAATGTATGGATTGAAAGATGTAACAACATAATGTATAGGCTATCATGTCAATGCCTATCCGAATTGGTTAGAGAAGCTCATCAGAACATAGACGCCAATGCTACTGTAGGGAAATTGATTTAGTATATGTTTTGTTATTTTATTGTAAGCAAATTCCACTCATTTTTATTCGCTTATTTTATATTATATTAATGTGACCATAGGTGTAATCGTATTTTATATTTTTCAAGTTATATAAATATATGTTAATTCAATAATTGACAATGCATATTTTAAATATATGACATATTGTAAAATTGGAAACACCACAAGGCTAAGTGTGGGTGCATCAACAGCAATTTCACATCAAACAATTGGATGAAACCAAGAAACTTCTCGATAGTGGGATAATCATAGTATTCCAAGTCACTAATGTATCCTCTATGAGTGAGTGATTTCTCTCTATATCCCCGAATATGAAAAATAGATAATTTCAAGGGTATTTAAATCCATATAATTTAGTTTGATTTTAATTCCTTTAAATTAGTTTTGTTTGATGTCGAATGGTATAGGTTACTAATGTACGAACGTGATGATGAAAGAACTATTATTCAACGTGACAATGGTTTTACCATGGTTAAACAATCACAATGGAGCGAGGACATGATCTTTATGGTTTTCCAAGCCAATGTGAACATGTTATTTAATTAAATGTTCTGTGAAAGGGATTACTCATTTCACAAGTTGATATGATCCAAGAGGAAGGGGCTAATTAAGTATACTCATTTATAGGTGTAAAGAAGATGACATTGAAGATCAAGAATATGATTCGACAGATCACATAGAGCCTAAGATATGAGGTCAGAGATGAAGAAGAAGATCATGATCCAAAATGAGAGAATAAATACAATTCTGATAGATACGGCCAAGGAAAATATGCTCGAAATGACATTGATGACGATGATGATATCAATAATCCTTTCAACATCGTTTCAAAAACAGATGATGATGATTGCCTAAGTTTGAATAAAGAAGATAAGATAGAGAATAAGGATGATTACATAGATGTTGAGGTTGGATTAGGTATTTGACTATATAATATTTTAATTTCCAGGAATTATTCTCTCTAAATAATTTACTTTTAATGTCAAGGGTTAATTCGCTATTTTAAGTTTTATGTGACGCTTTTATAATCCCATGTTACATGTTGTTTAATTATTATTTGAACCTCAAAAAATAATTCAAGGGCATATTAAAGTATGTTGTAGATTAAAAATATCATTTAGAAATACATAATTTCATGCACCTTCATTAATTTTTATTTTTTCTTAGAATAGCATGAATCTTAATAGGACGCTGCTTTCGATTATTTTTTTTATAGATTGGGTTTTGGGATCAATTGAGAGTATGGAGGAGGGAGGTCCATATGAGCTTCCGCCCCACGTGGTTGACCTGTATTCCTGAGGACAAATATTCTGAAACCAAGAGAAGATATTTCATTTTATACCATCATGATCGATAACATTTCATCAATATTGCTACCTATTTGAATCTTCTAGAATTGAGATTCATTACATAGTCGCGGAAAAGATAAAATACTTATGTAGTGGATATTAATTTGGTCTCTGTGTGGGAAATTTTGCCATTAGTAATGCTTGTACAAAATAATGTATCTTGGGACTACACCATGGTCAAGGAATGAGGAATGAGGAACTAGAACACAAAACAAGGAACAAAGAATGAAAAATCAGACAGGACTAGACATCGACAACAAGCTGTTGGACTGAATGGGGCCAACGCTGAAATTTTTTCAAACAAGCTTTTTGTATGTAATCCAAATCAGGGATGGATAGACTATTCACATGCCTTAACGCATATGGGAGGGTTTCTCGACTCAAATTTGAGTGACACTTTCACCCATTTTATTCCATCATAAATTCATCATGTAACTATAAACCCTAATTTTCAAAGTACAGCCACAATTTGGTTGGACGAAGTTTTGTGGTTTTCGCTAGTCTTCTTCATTTTTGTTTCGTGTTCTACATTAATGCATATACAATGTATCTACATCATATTTTGATGAAAAATCCTTCTTTTCGGTTGATTTCTTAATCAACATCATAATACTAGAGGCTTTTAATGACATGTGAATGGGGCCAACATTGAAATGTTTTCAACCAGGACTGCATGTATCAAATTTCACCCTGGATAGACCATTCACATGTCTTAACGATATGGGTGGGTTTCTCGACTCAAATTTGAATGACACACCCACTTTCCATCATCAATTCATCATGGAACCATAAACCTATTTTTCATATGTTCTAGTAGATATAAAGTTAATGATTCCAAGTTTCATATTTGTATTTGACCTAAGGTCCAACTAGCTTGCAAGTATCAAATTGATATTCTAATTTGATAAACCAAATATGAAAGTTCAACCAAGCACTTGATATTGTCACAAGAGAGACAAATGTAATAATCTTACGATGAATTAGCTATACATATATCGACGAACTTTTTTCATCAATAATATAGCAAATTCGTCGCAAGAATATTATGTCTAATTTGAATGGTGTTACGATATTGCAAATGAGTAGGATTATATTATGGTGCAATTTATTGTAGTCTATAAGAACAATCTCATGCCAAACCTCAAAATGGATAGTACCATATCTTGTTCAGAAGACAAATATTCTTGGTATGTTTCCTTTATGGTGGCTCAAGCCCTCACATATGATGCATGATGCCTTGTAATGAAATGTAACAATTTTACCATTGAATGATACAGTATATGTCACGCTTAAGGAAATAAAATTTAAGGTTCTTAGGTCCACGCATCTTCTTAGAATTGAGACTGCTACATAGTCGCTGAAAAAAGACAAAAGACTTATGTAGCTGATATTAATTGGCCTGTGGGACATTTTATGCCATTAGTACTGTTTTGTACAAAAATAATGATCTTGGGGACTACAATCTTCCATGGTCAAGGAATGATGAAAGAGGAACAAGGAATGAGGAATGAGGAACCAGAGGAACATAGAACAAGGAACAAGGAACAAAAACTGCATGAGGACTAGACACCAATAATAATGAACCTAATGGGGCCAACGCTGAAATTTTTCAAACAGTTTCTAAAAGCAACAAAATTTGTCATGGATAGACGATGTCATGGATTACCAAATATGGAGGATTATGGACTCAAATGAGTGACACAATCTAATTCTATTCCATCATCAATTCATCATGTAAACCATAAACCTAATTTTCTTCAAAGTACACAAATTAGTTGACACAAGTTTTGGTTTGTCGCCTTTCTTCATTTTTATTTCAAAGTTATGCTAATAATGTATATATTGAACATAACTGTCATAGGTTTGATGAAAAATACCTCTTTTTAGTTTATTTCTTAATCAACAACACCACCAAGATACTAGAGGCGGGCAACAATGACATGTGAATGGGGCCAACGTTGAACAGCCAACCAGATTCCGTATGCATTTGAAATTTTTACCCTTGGTAGATAGACTATTCACATGCCTTAACGATATGGAGGGTTTCTGGACTCAAATCTCCTGACCTATTAAGAAGTCACCTTTCTTCCATCATCAATTCATCATGGAAACCATAAACCCCATTTCTTTTCATGTTCTAATAGATATGTTAACGATTCCAAGTTTCATATTTGTATTTGACTTGGTCAACTAGCTTGCAAGTATCAACTGAGATTTCAAGTTGATAAAACAACATGAAATGAATCCAAGCATCATTTGATATCGTCGCAAGAGAGGGGATTGAAGACCATGATTTATCAGTATACCATCTACTCAAAAAGTTCACGGACAGTATAGCTAGTCAGTCGCAAGAATATTGTGTCTAATTTTGAATGGTGTTACATGGTTTTCAAGGAGTGTAGGGATTATATTATGGTGCAATGTAGTGTATTATATAAGAATAATCTCTATGCCAAACCTAAAATGGATAGTACCATATCTTGTTCATAAGAGACATATTCTTTGTATGTTTCCTCTTCAGGTGGCTCATGCCCTCAATACACATGATGCCTTACAATGAAATGTAAAAATGTTACTATTGAATGATAGTGTTATTTAACCCATGTTTAAGGAAATAAATTAAGTTTCTTAGGTCCTATTTGAATCTTCTTAGGAATTGAGATTCGTTACATAGACATTGAAAAAAGACAAAATACTTAATTTACGTAGCTGATATTAATTTGTTCTTTGTGTGGGATATTTTATGTCATGTTTTTGTAAAAATAATGGATCTTGGGGAATGCACCATGGTCAAGGAAATAGGAACAAGTAACAAGGAAAGATGAATGAGGAACCAGGGAACACGTAACAAGGAACAAGGAACAAGGGAACACAAATTGTAACGAGGACTAGGACAATCACAAAAGTGACTCAAGAAATGGGGCCAACGCTGAAATCTTTTTCAAACAGTCAGATGCAAATGAAATTCTTCATGGATGTAATTCATTAGTACGCTCCTTAATTATATGGGAGGGTTTATGGACTCAAATTGAGGACACCCACTTTCTTCCATCATCATTTCATCATCATGTAAAACCATAAACCCTAATTTTCTTTCAGTACAATTTGGTGGACGTAAGTTTTAAGTTTGCATCTACCTTTCTTCATTTTTCTTTCAAGTTCTACATTAATGTATATATACAATGTATAGCATCATATTTTTTTTTATGAAAAATCCTTCTTTTGTTGATTGCTTAATTCACCAAACAAGATAATACCGAGGCGGCAATAGTGACATGAATGTGGATCAACGTTGAAATGTTTTCACAATCAGCATTTAAAGGCATTGAAATTGACTCGATAGACTATTTTCATGCCCATCGATATGGGAGGGTTTCGGACTCAAATTTGACCTGGACACACCCACTTTCTTCCATCATCAATTCATCATGTAAACTATAAACCTTTATTTTCATATGTTCTAGTAGATATGTTAATGATTCCCAAGTTTCATATTTGTATTTGACTGAAGGTCCAACTAGCTTGCAAAGTATCAAATTGAGATTTCAAGTTGATAAACCAAATATGAAATGAATCCAAGAATCATTTTATATCCTCGCAATAGAGACAAATGTAAATAATATTGCGATGAATTTACTATACTATCGACGAAAAAAGTTCGTCGATAGTATAGCTAATTTGTTGCAAGAATATTGTGTCTAATTTGAATGGTGTTACATGGTTTGCAAGGAGTGTAGGTATTATATTATGGTTCAATGTAGTGTATTCTATAAGAACAATCTCTATCCCAAACCTCAAAATGGATAGTACCATATCTTGTTCATAAGACAAATATTCTTGGTATGTTTTCTTTGTGGTGGCTCAAGCACTCAGTACACATGATGCCTTACAATGAAATGTAACAATTTTACTATTGAATGATAGTGTTATGTAACCCATGGTTAAGGAACTAAATTAAGTTTCTTAGGTCCTATTTGAATCTTCTTAGAATTGAGATTCGTTACATAGTCGTTGAAAAAAGACAAAAGACTTATGTAGCAGTTATTAATTTGGTCTTTGTGTGGGACATTTGATGCCATTAGTGTGTTTTGTACAAAAATAATGGATCTTGGGGACTAAAACATGGTCAAGGAATGAGGAACTAGGAACACATAACAAGGAACAATGAACAAGGAACAAAAACTGTACGAGGACTAAACACTGACAACAGTGACCTGCGAATGGGGCCAACATTGACATTTTTTCAAACAGTTTCTGTATGCACTAAAATTTGTCATGGATAGAATATTGGCATGCATTAATGATATGGGAGGGTTTTTGGACTCAAATTTGAGTGACACACCCACTTTATTCCATCATCAATTCATGATGTGAACCATAAACCCTAATTTTCTTTCAAAGTACACAATTTGGTTGACACAAGTTTTAGGTTTTCGTCAGTCTTTCTTCATTTTTCTTTCAGGTTCTACATTAATGTACATACAATGTATCTACATCATAGTTGTGATGAAAAATCCCTCTATTTTGTTGATATCTTAATCAACACCATCAAGATACTAGAGGCGGGCAACAATGACATGTGAATGGGGCCAACGTTGAAATGTTTTCAAACTGTATCTGTATGCATTGAAATTTGACCTAGATAGACTATTCGCATGCCTTAACGATATAGGAGGGTTTATGGACTCAAATTTGACTGACAGACCCACTTTATTCCATCATCAACTCATCATGGAAACCATAAACCCTATTTTTCATATATTCTAGTAGATATGTTAATGATTCCAAGTTTCATATTTGTATTTGACTGAAGTTCCAGCTAGCTTGCAAAGTATCAAATTGAGATTTCAAGTTGATAAACCAAATATGAAATGAATCCAAGAATCATTTGATATCGTCACAAGAGATACGAATGTAAATAATCTTGCGACGAATTTTCTATACTATCGACGAAAAAAGTTCGTCGATAGTATAGCTAATTCGTCGCAAGAATATTGTGTCTAATTTGAATGGTGTTACATGGTTTGCAAGGAGTGTATGGATTATATTATGGTGCAATGTAGTGTAGTATATAATAAAAATCTCTATTCCAAACCTCAAAATGGATAGTACCATATCTTGTTCATAAGACAAATATTCTTGGTATGTTTCCTTTGTGGTGGCTCAAGCCCTCAGTACACATGATGCCTTAGAATGAAATGTAACAATTTTACTATTGAATGATAGTGTTATGTCACCCATGGTTAAGGAAATAACTTAAGGTTCTTAAATCCTATTTGAATCTTCTTAGAATTGAGATTCGTTACATAGTCGTTGAAAAAATACAAAAGACTTATGTAGCGGATATTAATTTGGTCTTTGTGTGGGACATTTTATGCCATTAGTATGTTTTGTACAAAAATAATGGATCATGGGGACTATTCCATGGTCAAGGAATGAGGAATGAGGAACAAGGAATGAGGAACTAGGAATGAGGAAAAATGAACGAGGAACAAGGAACGAAAATTGTACAAGGACTAGACACTGACAACAGTGACTTGCGAATGGGGCCAACGTTGAATTTTTTTCAAATAGTTTCTGTATGCACTAAAATTTGTCATGGATAGACTATTGGCATGCATTAATGATACAGGAGGATTTCTGGACTCAAATATGTGTGACACACCCACTTTCTTCCACCATCAATTCATCATGTAAACCATAAACCCTAATTTTCTTTCAAAGTACACAATTTGGTTGAAGCAAGTTTTAGGTTTTTGTCAGTCTTTCTTCATTTTTCTTTCAGGTTCCACATTAATGTATATACAATGTATCTGCGTCATAGTTGTGATGAAAAATACCTCTTTTTCGTTGATTTCTTAATCAACACCATCAAGATACTAGAGGCGGGCAACAATGATATGTGAATGGGGCCAACATTGAAATGTTTTCAAGTTGTATCTATATGCATTGAAATTTGACCTGGATAGACTATTCACATGCCTTAATGATATGGGAGGGTTTCTAGACTCAAATTTGACTGACACACCCACTTTCTTCCATCATCAATTCATCATGGAAACCATAAACCCTATTTTTCATATGTTCTAGTAGATATGGTTCAAAACACATGCATAATGTGTTTAAAATGAATGGATACAAAAAAAAAAAGTTTAATATGGTTGTCTTAAAAGTCAGGAGAGGATTGTGTATTAGGAACAATGATAATGAGGAAGGTAAAAACATAAACCTCCTATACATTAAAGGTACCACTGAAAAAATCGCAAGGACTTTGAAGAAAAGTAATATTGAATTATCCTTTTCCCCTCCTATAACCCTAAGGAAAATGCTAGATCATGAAAAAGATTCCATAACCTGAAAGTGAAAAAAGGTGTATATTCTTTCCCATGCTCTTGTGGTAAGCAATATATTGGTGAAATGAGAAGATCATTCCAAGTAAGGTTGAAAGAGAATTTTGTTGACATTAGACATAAACAATCAAATAAATACGCTTTAGTTGAACACTCACAAAACACTAGACATCACATATGTATCGAGGACACTAAGATCATCGCTAAATTAGAACATCATGGAAAAATAAAAATATGGGAAGCACTAGAAATCGAGTTGAAAATGAATAATATGAAGAGATATGAGGGTTTAAAGATCAACAAAGCTTGGAATAATGTCCTACATATCCTTAAAATAAATAATAATCCAAATAAATAAATGGAATGAGTCGGCTAAAAAGTTGACTTTCAACATAAAAGGGGAATATTATTATTTATTATTCAAGAAGATGAGTTTTTAATTTGTGAGCTTTCTCTCCTAATTATGATCCCAACTTGGGGATTGAAACATCAAGTTTCAAAGCTAATTAACGCAGGTTTCCTCCTATTATCTAATTTATTGACTGTGTAAAATGAAAAACCTAGCTATAGTTCCAATTGAGCTTGTGGTGGATATCGATTCCAAGATATTTGTATGAATGCACTTCCTCCAAGCTATTGTTGTCATAAAAAAAAGTATCGCATGTGATCCTTTTGGATTTAATTATCATAACCTTTGTTTTGTCAATGTTCACAGTCATGCCCATGCTAGAGAATAAGTCCTTGAGGATTATTAGTTGTTTTCCTAGGTCATAGGGAAACTTCACCATAAGAACAATATCATCAACATAAAGAGGGAGGATGATGACTACACTAATGAGAGTCGGGCCAACACATATTGCACCCTCCAAAAAATATTCTAACTTATCAATATAGATGCTAGAAAGGGTAGGGGATAGGGGACAACCTTGCTAGACTCCTATATTACAGTTAATTTCTTCTGACCAGCCCTCAGTGTTACTAAACTTGGAAATAACTTTCTCATATAGCCTTATTGTAGTATCTCTTAACTCAAAAGGGAATTTATTCCCTTCTAACCTATTCCAGAGGTTAATCTTGGGCACAATGTCAAAAGATTTTTTAAAGAAATAACAGAGGAGATTAGTTTTATCATTACAACACTGCTATGTAATGATCCTAGATGTAACAAGGTGGCCCATAGTGGAATGGTGGCTATGTATAAATATAATATTTATGCAAATTGTGTCTCACCACTTATGAATTGATAAAATATATTTTATACAATTATGTATATCTATGATTGATTCCATTTAGATTCAACTTAGAGTATGATCCAAATTTTTCTTTTTCTCCTTTTTCTCCTTTTTCTCACAAGGTAAAAATCAATGTTGAGTACATTATATCATGTTCAATAATCACGACCCTGTAACCCTCTTCTACTACAACATCAAAACCAAAATTGAGCATAAATGCAAAATAAAACTAACTAACTACAAAATATAACAATTCTACTTAAAAATTATTGAAAAATGAATACACTAAAATGCACAAGGTATCAAATAGAATTCATGATTAAGGTCTCAAATAGAATTCATGTAGAGTCATTTTTGTTTAAATGGATTCTTTTGCATCACTTTCCCTCTTTTCAATCAAAATAATCCAATAAATTCACTCTTGAATGTACCTTAAAATGTGTTCCAACCAATAAAAAGTCTCACCATTGCTTAAAAATGAAAATTTGGTTATAGAAACAGAGTATGAATCACTCAAGAGGGGCTTGGAAAATGAATGCCAACACATACATAATAATTCCACTTGAAAATAAAAAGGTACAAGGAAGAAGTTATTGAAATTTACTACAAAACAAATAATATTGACATTTCAAGATATATTAAAAAAATTAAAACTCACTAATTATAATTATAATTATAGAATGCAAATAATTAACAATATGGAATTGACCTAGTTCATGTTGTTTTAGTTGCCACATGTTTTGAGGTTCATGAGAGATATTATCATTTTCATATGATGTTCATCACATTATGTGGGTTGTTACCTATACCATGAGATTGGTATTTTAGGATGTATGTGACTTGTGCATATTTATATCTTTATGAATTTGATAGATGCGATTCACTTGTCTTGGTCATGTATGGAGATATGATTATCTTTCAAGATTTCTTAAATATATAATGATGTGATGTTTGTTGATTTTGTCCCACGATGTTGACTTGAGGGATGATGGAGTTAGGTAGGTGTATTATGACCCAAATTTACGCTCCTTCAAATTCACAAGTGGTTAGCACTCATTGAAGGTTCAAGATGATGTGATAAAATCCTTATCTTACAACAGATCATGACATGCTCCTATTCCTCTTTCCTGACAATGAATCTCCTGTGATCTGGTACAACAAATCTTCTGCGATTTGGCTAGAACGTGACCACTAGAGAAGACAACGAATGATTCTTGAAAACAATTTTTAGGGTATATTGGCTATAACAACAATGATATGCACCCTCCCTTAAGCTTCGATAGTCAGAATGTGTGACAATTTGCAAGAAATTCCTTGTGAACGGTGGCAACGGTTCAATAATCAAATCCGCAGAGGCGACCTGCTCTCTCATGCAATTCTGGCGAACATCAAATTCTTCAGTAACTTAACTGTAACAACGATCCTTCAATGCAGTGAACCCCCTTCAAAACTCTTCAAAAAATTGAAGATGCGACCTCCTCCATGCACAACAAATCAGAGTTTGACGGATGGCTTCTCCACGCAGCAGATTGACAGACGATTCTTGGTGAGATAGACGGATGGATCCTCCACGCAGCAACTCAAAATTCACTAACCTACTTTGATTATTATAAGAGTGTTTGGTCACTTTACACACAAACCTATTACTAATAAGTGGTAACAACATAAATTTGGGTGTTAACCCATAATGTTTTCAATCTGCCTTCTAGGTCGCACTAACCATTGTCATTGATCATCTCATACAAAAGGATGTCAATATCAACAAGATAAACATAATCCCTGTTCAAATTTAGCTCTAATAACAAGATAAACACCAAATTGTTTTATGAGACCCCCTTGTTTGTGGGACAAGGGATCCCCTCCACCCAGTGATTTGACTCGTAAAGTCTATGCTGGAGGTATACATACCCTACCCCCCTCTAGATTTGAACTTGTGACCTGTTAGGAGAAAACACATATTCTTAACAATTAGACCCACTATAATATATATATATATATATATAAATTAAAAAATAAATAAAAAACAAAACATACTCCCTTATAACAAAACCCACACCCATATGTTATAATATATTTATAATATATAAATTAGATATTAGATATAATATATAATTTATATATTATAAATATATAAATTAATAAATAAATAAAAAAAAACCATTAAACCCTTTTAACAAAAATGAATCCCCCATTTGTGTATGCATATCCCCCGTGCGATCCATATCCCGGCCGCATCCCTGTGCACTCCATACCCCGACCGCATCCTTGTGCACTCCATACCCCAGCCGCATCCCTGCACTCCATAACCCCGCATTCCTGCACGCCCGCGACCATATGTCATATCACCACACCCAATATTGATCCATATCCCCACAACAATAAGGAGGATTGTCATGTCCCTGTGACAACAATATATCGACCATAGATGGAGAAAGAAGCCATAGAGAGGATAAACACTAGGGCATGGACAAACCAGGAGAGAGAGGTTGCGAACAGAGGAGAAAGAGGGCGCGGAAAGAGGAGAAAGAGGTCGAGCACCTTATCCCTAGAAATGACAGAAGGAAAGGTAGATTTCCATGACTAGAAATGCCTCGCTCTTTTTTCATATTTAATTATGAAATTGAAATTGAAATTTAATTATGAAATTGAAAGGAAAAAGAGAAATGCCAACAATTATCTGACCTTGGAGCGCTTAATAGCCTCCTAGCTACATCAATTTTTTGGCCCAAAATCTACATTCATGATTAGTTAACTTGCTGTTGTCTATGAGTACTTGTGTTTTTTTTTGTTTTCTGACCGAGATTTCTTATGTTTAGATTCAACTGAGTATGCCTAATATTCCTGAACCTTGACCTTATGCTCAACTAGTGTTGACTTGTCCTCTATTAAATGTAGTGATTTGCTTCTAGCACTACTAATTCATCCTATACTATGTATAATGTATCATATCCTTGCTCGGTAAAGCCCTATCTTTCAACCCAAGTCTAGATATATTTATTCGTCCATACTTCACGTGATATGGAGATTTCATGCAAACTTGTTTGGAAGAACTCCTCTTCCTTATCAGTCATCTAATTGAACTATTCTATAGCCTATAAATGGTCATCCCCATTTTTATAACTGGACATGCTAACCCCAATTTGGTCTCACATAGAAGAAACATACTATTTTGGTC
>SNQJ01S0026488.1:169356-183106 GCA_010110895.2 Picea sitchensis | reverse complement strand
CTGCAAGTGTGCTAGCCAGAGACTGGGTTAAGGGTTCCTGCTCAGACAGGAAGGAATCAGAACATCCTGTTCTCTGTAGAATTCATTTACTTCTGCAAGTGTGCTAGCCAGATACTAGGTTAAGGGTTCCTACTCAGACAGGAAGGGATCAAAACATCCTGTTCTCTGTAGAATTCATTTACTTCTGCAAGTGTGCTAGCCAGAGACTGGGTTAAGGGTTCCTGCTCAGATAGGAAGGGATCAGAACATCCTGTTCTCTGTAGGTTCCATTTACTTCTGCAAGTGTGCTAGCCAGAGACTGGGTTAAGGGTTCCTGCTCAGACAGGAAGGGATCAGAACATCCTATTCTCTGTAGATTCCATTTACTTCTGCAAGCGTGCTAGCCAGAGATTGGGTTAAGGGTTCCTACTCAGAAAGGAAGGAATCAGAATATCCTGTTCTCTGTAGGTTTCCATTATTCCTGCAAGAGTGCCAGCCAGAGACTGGGTTAAGGGTCCCTACTCAGAAAGGAAGGGATCAGACCATCCTGTTCTCTGTAAATCTCAATTTCACAAGTGTGCTAAACAGAAATAAGGCTTAAGGTTCCTGCTTAGAAAGGAAGGAACTAGATGGCCTTGTTCTCTGCTAGATAGAGTTATCTTTTTCTGCATTACTGTTTTCATGAAAGAGTGTCAGTACTGAAGTCTCTGTTGGAGAGTAAGGGTCATGTTCTCTGGTTGCAGAATAGTTGTTCTTTCCTATTGCAAAGTGTTATTTTAATGTAATCTAGGATTCTTAGATTAATCTTTAAGATCTGCAATAGGGAGGTCGCTTTCTTGTGATTTAATTCAGAACTTCAGTTCATTCAAAACAAGTGTGATTAGTATAAGTTTCTTTACTACAACTCTATATTGCTTTTGGAATTGAGCATATATAGTGCGTGGTTATATTTGAAATAAAAAGACTTCCCTGGGTTGACAATTCATGTATCACTTGATTGTTTGAATCAATTAAGAAATTATAGTGACCAACAAAAACATACCTCAAACAAGATGTGCCATATCTCTCATAAATAGACCCAAACCATGTTGCTGCCGAGATTTTTCTGCTGCACTTTTTCTGTCACGATTTTTTTGCCGCAATTTTTCTGTCGCGATTTTTCTGCTGTGATTTTTTTGCTGCACTTTTTCTGTCTCACTTTTTTTGCCGCAATTTTTTTTCTGCACTTTTTCCGCCGCAATTTTTCTGTCACACTTTGCTACCATGATTTTTCTATCACACTTTTTCTGCCGTAGTTTTTCTGCCGCACTTTTTCTGCCGTAGTTTTCCTGCCACACTTTTTCTTCCGCACTTTTCCTACCACACTTTTTTTGCTGCAAATTTTCTCTATCAATAATACCTGCCCAAATAACCTTTCAAAAAATAGATATTCAATGACATTCAAGTGTGATTAAATGAGAGAGATTTGCCTCTTATTTATACTTTCATGTAGCATTACACTTTCCTTATTTTAGGGAGTTCTTCATTTACTTTATTATTTAAATAATTTCTTTTTCAAACACTTGACTTTTGGGGGCTTCTTTATGACTCATGAGGGTTCTTCAACTTCATATGGCCATAACTCTCTAACCATGGGGAGTTATGTGATGTTCCACATACCACCGGAAATGGAATGACAATAAATATCCATCTAGGATAGTTTCAATGACAAATTCACTGACCTTTATCTCATTATTCCACAATTAATCATGGTTTCTCTAACCATACTTCAAGGATAACTCAATCCGCAAAGCGTCTTCCCATAAGGGATTTCACCATAAGGGGACCACTTTGGAGTTCATCCATTTGAACTTCTTATCAACCATGACAAGACAATAATGAGTCATATTTCATCAAACAAACTTGGGTCCATTACCCAAACCTTTATTCTACTGGGATTTCTTCAAGGGTTGACATCAATGACAACCAACCTTAATCAACAAATGCATCACTGGATTCTTTGAAATACTGATAGCACTGGTGTTATCAAAAAATATTGGAATGGGATCATCATGATCCACTTGTATATCCTACAAAGTTTGTTTCATCCAGAGGACCTAAGTACAACACACTGTTGCTACAATATATTCTTCTTTTGTTGTATACAATGATATTGATAATTATTTCTTGCTCAACTAGGATACTAGACACTCACCCAAATAGAAAGTTGCTCCACTTGGACTTCTTCTGTCGTCAATGTTTCCAACACAATCTACATCTATATAAGCAACTGGAGATAGTTCATTTCCTTTTGGATACCATAACCCATAGTCTGATGTTGCTTTGAGATATCTGAATATTCTCTTTACTACCATAACATGTGTTTCCTTTGGTCCTTCTTGAAATCTTGCTACCTCTCCAACTACTCGCATCACATCCAGTCTTGATGATGTCACATAGAGTAAGCTACCAATCATTGATATGTAGAGTCTCTGATTTGCATCCTTGGATTCATCTTCTTTGCTCAACTTGCAACCGGTTTGCATAGGAGTACTTATGGGCTTACAATATTCCATTCCAAACATTTTTAGCATTTCTTTAATATAATTGGTCTATGAAATAAATATACATGTATCATGTAGATATATCTGAAGTCCCAAAAAGAAAGTCAAATCACAAAGCAAAGTCATTTTGAACTCATTTTGCATGTCTTTAGCAAACCTATGAGTCATCCTATCATCATCGCTTCCAAAAATAATGTCATCAACATAAATTTTAATTATTAAAATGTTATCCTGATCTACATTTATGTAGAGATTACTTTCTTCATTGCCTTTCTTGAACCCTTTCTTCTATAAATACTTTTACAACCTTGAGTACCATGCTCTAGGGGCTTGCTTGAGACCATAGAGTGATTTCTTTAACTTGCAAACATAATCTTCCCTTCCTGCTAGTTGAGATCATTCTAGATGCACGATGTAAACTTCTTCTTCTAATTCTCCATTTAGGAAATATGATTTGACATCCATCTAGTATACCTTGATCTTCTTTGAACACACATAAGCCAAGATTAATCTTATTGCTTCAATTCTGGTAAACGGGGGAATTTTTTCTTCAAAGTCTATTCCCTCAACCTGGGCATATCCTTTGCATACTAGCCTTTCTTTATATTTGGCTACCTATCCACTCTCATTCAGCTTGTTCTGAAATAGTCATTTTGTGTCAATCACGTTCTTGTATTTCAGTCTAGGAACCATTTCCCCTCTGTCATTCTTCTCTATATGATCCAATTCTTCATCCATAGCCTTGATCCAATGTTCATCCTTTCTAGCCTCTTCAAAACTGTTTGGTTCAACTATAGATAACAATGCTTGGTGTTGTTGTTCTGGTGAAATTATTCTTCTTCAAGTTTCAACTCTTGCATCCTTATTCCTAATGATCTATTCTTGTGTATGATTTTTCTGTACTCGCCAGCTAGGTGTCTTAGGAGGTATCTATTGCTTATCTTCCTCTTGTTTTTCTTCTGGTTGCTGTTCATCTTCTGCTTCTTCTTATTATTTTAGATCTTCCTCGTCATCCTGCTCTTATAAGTCTTTGTTTTCTTCTTTTTCCTTCCGTACATCTGTCTCATCAATCGTTACATTTATGATTTCCACAATTTTGTTGAGTCTTGGACTGAAGCATTTATATGCCTTACTTTTTCTCGAATACTCAACTAGTATTCCTTTGTCAACTCAGGATTCATATTTTCCAATCCTGTGATCTTCTCTTTTGATATAACATTTGCTTCCAAATACTATGAAATGCTTCACATTTTCCAGTCTTCCTTTCCACAACTCGTAGGGAGTCTTATCACTGTTACTTTTGACCATTCCTTTGTTTAGGATGTAAACTGATGTATGAACTGATTGTGCCCAAACGATGTCACTCAACTTCGAATCTTTCAACATGGTTTTGGCCATTTCCTGTACTATTATGTTCTTCCTTTCGACCACTCCATTTTTTTGTGTCCTGGTTGTCGAGAACTATCTCTTTATTCCATGTTTGACACAAAAATACATGAATTCATTTGATGTAAACTCTTCTCCATTGTCCAATCTCAAACATTTGATTTTAAAATCCATCTCAGTATCAACCATCTCTTTGTATATCTTGAAGTGTTCGAATGCCTCTAACTTCTTCCTCATAAAGAAAATTGCAATCATTCTTGTGTAGTCATCAACTAGTAGCATAAAGCATTGTTCTCTATTTAATCCCTTTTTTCTTGTTGGTCCTTATAGATTAGTGTGTACAATATCCAATGGTTTTGTTGTGGATTACTCTTTTGATTTGAACTTGGTCCTGGTTTGTTTTCCCTGTAGATAATCCTTACATAGAGTATTTGTTATCTTTGAGATCTCAAGAATTTCTTTCACTGCTTTATTTCTACTGATTTTGACAAGGTTATCAAATTTTATATGACCTGTCACCCATCCTTCTATGCCAGAGACAAATTTCATTTTCCTTTCCTAAGCAACATTTTTCCTTTCCAATCTCATTCATGACATATATGTTGTTTGGGGTTCTTCTAGCTATAGCCACCAATTTTCCTGATCCTTATTTTCTAATCTCGCATTTGTTTTAGTCAAACAAGAGTTTGTGTCTTTGATCACACATTTAACTTACACTTAGAATATTGGGCTTCATATCTTCGACCAGTGGAACATTTTTTTCCTTGACATCTTTGCTTCCAAGCTTGACTATGCCTCTTCCTATAATTCTGGTTGAGTTATCATTTCCAAATGAAACTGATCTGTCTCATTCCTTCTTCAGAGTCAGAAACCTATTCTTGTCACCTATCATATGCTTTGAACAACTGTTGTCAACATACCACCCACTTTTCTTGTGTTTCTCTTATAGAGAAAGTGAGCATTCTTCAATGTTGAATTGATCCTGCTTTCTTCTCCATATCCTTTGTGGTTCCTATTTATGATTGTTTCTATTCTTCTTTGGTTCCTTTGGAGGAACAATCAGTCTACAATCAGTCTACTTAGTGAACCAAAAATGTTGTGATTTATGTTCTGTGCTTCATGTGAATTTCTAGGATAATTGTTGTTTGAATAACCTTCATAGTTTCTTCTATTCTTGGCATAGGTTCTACATTTTGCAGCTTTATGACCAAAATTGTTACAAGAATAACATAAACCAAGAAAAATAGTTTGATACCTAGATGTAGTGGATCTTCTGAATGGTGTTTCTCTTCTGAAGCCTTCTTCTTCTTGAGATGTTGCTAATTGTTGGTTTTGCATTCTGAATATTCTAGGTGGTATAGTTCCTCTGTGATTTTTCTTCTTGAGTACCTATGACTATTTTTGTGTAGGTTCTTTCTTCTGCTTCTTGTTCTGTTGTCTTGGAGCTTGAACCTTTCTCAGTCTGCATCTGATTGTATCCTATCCCAGACTTTTCATAGTATGGCCTTTGACTGTTGATGATCTCATCCAATATTTTGGTGGAATTTTGCTGCATATCTTTCTTCTGAAGATGTTTTCTTAAAGTAACTATTTCTACTTCCAAGCTTTCAATCATCTTATATTTATCTTTTAATTGTTTTCTGAGTGTTTCTTTAATCGTTTTGTCTTCTTCTACCTAAATAATTAACTTCGTTATTATATGTTCGATTTCTTCTGAGTTGAAATTTCAAGATCTTTCTTTCTTCTTTAACATTGCTTTGAGTGAATTAATTTTCTTTCTTTCTTTCCCTAGTTCTTCCAAGGCACTGATTAATTCGGCTCTGAGATCAACTTCACCTCCTTCTTCATAATGTTCTTCATCATCTTCTACTACCATGAAGAGTACTATTTCTGAAACATTGTCACTATCATCATCCTTGTCTGATGAAGAGATTTCTTCCTTTGAGTAGAAACTTTTCTTGAAGAACTTATTTTTGTTATTTCTCTTCTCTCCCTTTTGATTTTTTGTTTTCTTCTTAGGATATTTTTCTTCATCCCTACCTTTATTATTAGCATAATGAAATTTAGAATCAAAATGACCAATACCATCACAATTAAAACATTTCAATGTAATTATACCTTTGTATTTGTCAGTTCCTCTTTTTAACTTCCTTACGAAGTTTGCCACTTATTCATCTTTGACGCAACATCCCTACCTTAGTAGATTCTATTTGACCTCTCGGTCTAAGGATTGTTCTTAGTCTCCCCTTTGAGTCTGATTGACTCTTTGATTTCCCGCAGGAATCTTCAACACACAAGTGTTTCCATAGGTCCTTCTTAGAAGTTACGCGTGTGCGAACAAGCACAATGCACAAAACTCCTTCCACGTGACCAACTGATGTGACCACAGCCTTTGCTTGAAAAGGTATTTCGGGTTTTGTGACTTTGCGACTCTTGTTGTGAGTCCCTCTAACTCGCTCGATCCCCAAAACCCTGAAAAGGGATAACAGATCTTTAGATCCTCCTTTATCTCTTCCCTGATGTGACCCTCGGCTCATACCTGGGCCTACCCTACACGTGCTTTGGGACTTCACGTATCGGGGAATCACGATGTGGCTTATCTCCCTTCGCCAATGGCCAAAATTGTGATATTTTCTTGCCTCTGTTCAGTAGTCCAGATTACTTCCACGATCGACGATCCACATTGTGTTGGGATCTTGCGAATCGGGGTTTCGCGACTCTCGACTTTGAGTTACAACTTTCTCCACACCTCCGAATTCCGAAATGACGAAATTCAAACACGAGATCAACAACCCTCGTCGATCCAGATATGACAACCACTGCCTCTCCTGATCCTGTGAGTGCTGGAATATTATCAACCTTATCCTCTCCACTGATCTACCAGATCCAAAGACTCATGAAATTTCAGTGATTCTCCCTATGATAATTTCAACCGTCCATTCAGGCTTCTCAAAGACTCCTGGCCAAATAACTTGGCATCTTTTCCTCCTGAAGTTGGCTTCTGCGAGGCAACTTCAACCCTCATTCTCCTTTCGAGCTTCTTCCAAGTATTTATCCTTCCTGAGCTTTGTTCTGCTACAAACTCAAGGATTCAAAAGGATTCTTGTATGAACTCCTTGCGACATTCACAAAAACCTCTGAGTTGTTTGAACCTTCAACTCTGCGCACTCTTTGCAACAACAATTCTTCAACCTTTCTCCTTGGTTGATAAATTCTAAGACTTCAACCAGCCTGTGCATACCTTGCACAACTCTGTGATATACCTTCACTTTTGTTGGTATGAGAACAATGATATCTCTCCTGAGATTTTTCTTAGATAAAACTCAGAACCTCATCAACGCACTCTTTGCGGACTCTCACTACACTCCTTGTAGGAATTCTCAGGATGAGAAACAATTGAAACTCATACTCCTCCTCTCACGGACTTCATACATTCAACATGAAATCAAGAGCATACACACACATAGCATTGAAACAAATGCATAACAAAGAATATAAGCAAACTGTAAAGATACCATTCAATAGATGTAAATAGAATTCATAAACACCATGAGATTGGATCAAAACATTATTTATATTAATCCAAGTGCATATGTACATGGGTTCTATAGCAACAACTATCTGCTTATACAATCTTCTACAATCTCTATTCTTCTCTGCTCTCTTGCTCTACAATTCTTATTCTTACCATGAGAATAATTGTTACAATATAATACATACAAGGGAGATTTCTAGAGTTTTCCCTCCTACATCTCTAACTATCTAATCGAATTAAAAGATACAACTACCTTACATTTATTACAATAAATGTCTACAACCACTAGATGAGAGCTACGCTCAAGATCTGCATTACATTCCCCTAAGGCATTTAAGAAAAATTACATCTCTTCAGATTTTACATTAATGTGCTCTCTTTTGAATTTCAAAATATCTTCAAAATATGCATTGGTGCATTTCCATCTGTCATCCGTTTTTGTGCTTTCTTTGTTGGCTTGCTTATGATGCTCCTGCATCATACTACTCTGGTTGAAATATTCATGAACTCCTATTCATGAGCTCCTGCACAGTCTATCCATGTTTCTGGATATTTTCTTCGCTTTCCCAACTGGCATCCTCAATCGGGTGTCCTTTCCACTTGACCAAATACTCAAAATATGTCTTTCTCCGGGTCTTCGTGCTAACTCTCTAATCAATGATCTTTTCCATATGTGGCCTTTCAACTACATGCAACTGTTTGACCCACTGAACTTCTTTTTGATCCTGTGATCCCTCTGTTTCATCTACTTTGTAAGGATATAGATATGCTACGTTGAATATGGACGATATTCCTACCCCACTTGGCAATTCTATTTCATGAGCATTTGCCTCAAATTTCCTCAAAATTTTACACGGCCCTATATTTTTCATCTTCAGCTTGTTATATGTTCCCCTTGGGAATCTTTATTTTCTTAGATGTGCTAAGACTAAATCCCCCACTTTGAATTGAAGTTATATTCTGTGCCGATCTGCTCTGCGCTTGTATTCTTGGTTGGAATTCTGAAACCGCTCTTTGATTTTATTGTGGAGCTCCTGCATCTCTGCTGCAAAATATTCTGCTCCAACACTCCTGAATTCACTATGGTCTAAGTCTCTCAAATCATAAAATCCTCTCAACTACATTCCATACATTATCTAAAATGGGCTCTTTCCTGTGCTTCTGTTAGGTGAGTCATTATATGCAAATTCTACTTGTGGCAGAATTTGATCCCACTGAATGTGATGTTCAGCTACTAAACTCCTCAATAAATATCCTAAGCTTCGATTTACTACCTCAGTTTGTCCAGCTGTCTGAGGGTGATATGTTGAGCTAAAATATAAATTTGTTCCCAGATTCTTCCATAGTGTCCTCCAAAAATGACCAACAAATTTGGTATCTTTGTCTGAAACAATACTATTGGGTAAGCCGTGAAGTCTAACAACTTCTTTGAAAAATAGGTTTGCAATGTGCATTGCATCATTGGTTTTATGACATGGAATGAAATGTGCCATTTTCAAGAATCTTTCAACTACCACAAATATGGAATCACAACTTCTTTGTGTCCTCGACAGTCCTAACAAAACATCCATGCTTACCATGTCCCACGGCCTCTCTGGTACTGTCAATGGTTGATACAATCATGTATTTTGTCTTTTCCCCTTTGCGTGTTGGAAACTTCTACATTTGTTGACAATTTTCTTGACATCTGTCCTCATCCCTGGCCAATAATATAAGTTGTTCAGTTGCGCAAATTTCTTTTCATGGATGAAATGTCCAGCGAATCCCCCACTATGTTTTTCCTTCAGAAGATTCTCTCTCATAGCACTCTTCGGGATACACAACTAATTTCCTTTGAATAATAATCCATCCTGAATTAAATATTCAATCCATTGGCTTATGTCTCTTAGAAAAAGATTCTCACATGCTTCATAAGCATCTTTGAAATCTGAATCATCTTTGTACTTGTCCTTAAGATTATCAAAACCTAAGGTCTTCACACAAAACTCCTACAGAATTAAACATTTCCTGCTCAATGCATCAACAACCTTGTTAGCAGTTCCGGAAATGTGATTTATAACAAAAGTAAAGTTCTGCATAAATTCAACCCAATTTGCATGTTTCTGGTTCAATTTCTCCTATCGAGTTATGAATTTCAAAGCATGGTTATCACTATACAAGACAAAATCTTTTGGAACCAAGTAATGCCTCCATTTCTTCAGCGCTTGTATGATTATATAAAACTCTTTATCATACGTTAAATATTTCATCTTTGCCTCGTTCAACCTCTCATTGAAGTATGCAATTGGTCTATTGTCTTGACTTAAGACTGCTCCAACCGCGAATCCACTTGTGTCACATCGGAATTGAAACTTTTTACTGAAGTCTGGCAAAACCAGAACTGGTTGTCCAGTTATCTTCTCCTTTGACAATTTGAATCTTTCCTCCGCTTCCTCTGTCCAATGAAAATATTTATGTCTTTTATTGAATGTGTCCATCATTGGTGCACTAATCCCACTAAAATGTCTCATGAACTTCCTGTAAAAACTGGCTAATCCATGGAAGCTTCTGACTTCAAAGATATTCCTTGGAGATGGCCATTTTTTGATTGCTTTTACTTTCTCCGGATCCATATTCAACTCATTCGAAGAGATCATGAACCCCAAATAAACAATTTCTTTCTTCATGAAAGACGACTTCTTCAGATTTATCAACAACTTTTATTGTTGCAATATCCTCATCACTAGAGTTAGGTGTATCAAATGTTCTTCCTCAGTCTCACTGAAGATTAGTATATCATCAAGATACACAATTACAAACTTTCCAATGAAATACTTCAAGACTTCGTTAATTAATCTCATGAAATTACTTGGCTCATTCGTCAAACCAAACGACATGAAAATCCATTCATATAGTCCTTCATTGGTTTTGAATGTTGTCTTCCATTCATTACCTTCCCTCCTTCTAATATGATGATATTCAATTTTCAAATCAATTTTTGAAAAAAACTTTGCTCCACTCAAGCAATCCATCAAGTCATCCATCCTGGGTAAAGGAAATCTATACCCGATGGTGATTTTTTTATGGCCCTCGATTCTGTACACATCCTCCATCCACCATCCTTCTTTGGACTTAACACTGTTGGTACAACACATGGACTCAATCTTTCTCTAATCAATCCCTTGTCCATCAAATCCTGGACTTGCTTCTTAATCTGTTCATTCTCCCACGACGTCAATCTATATGCTTCTTTGTTTGGTAAAATTTCTCCTGGTATAAGGTCAATGTGATGGCTTATACTTCTAATAGGCGACAAAGAACAAGGTAAATCATCCACCACTATATCAGCGAAATTCTCCAACAGTTCCTGAATTTCCTCCGGTAGATCATCTATAGAAGTACTCGTCAAGATGACTCTAGGTTTCCTTACCACAACAAACTGAATGTCTTGATCTTTCTTGAATTCATCCAAAATTGTGTAATATACCAGATATAAAATGTATGCAGAATGGAAATAAAATGCTAGTAATGGAAGAATAACAACAATATAACCAGAACATTCACCACAATAACAATGAAATGATATAAGAATAACAACAGAAATAACACTTTGAATTTGAAATCAATTTTCATGGGCCTCTTCGAGGGGGAAACCTCCAGTTGAGTAGAGCTCTATTACAATAATATCCAAGCTAGGGTTCTCATACACTCGACTCCTATTTATACTAAAAAGAAGCATCTAGAGGAAGATCCTTCTAGAAGTGGAAGCTTCTATTAGGTCTTCTTACATCCGCCTTATTCTATTTTATTGAAAGGCCTTATTAATATTGACCTTTATTGCATCTGAATATATTGTTCTACCTATGTGCGGGTTAGGGCCCTAACATGTTCACCCCCTTAAAAACAACCTTGTCCTCAAGGCTTGAGTTGAGGAAATTGTTGTAGAATGGTAGCTGGTTCCCAAGTGGCATTTGCTGGAGTTGTATCTTTCCACTGTACTAGCACTTCCTTGATGGTTCTCTGATGTAGGCAACACTCATGCTGGTCCAAAACTGCTTCTAGCTGTAGCCAAATGGATCCTTCTTCAGCTAACTCTGTAAGGTTGGTTTGAGTTTGGCACTTAGCTCCAATCACCTTCTTTAAGCATGAAACATGAAAAACAATATGTAGCTTCAAATTGCTGGGCAAGGCTAACTGATAGGCGAATTGTCCCACACGCTTGAGTACAGTATAAGGACCATAAAATTTGGGTGCTAGCTTCTAACAATGCTCGGCCTTGAGGGAAGTTTGCTTGTAAGGTTGCATTCGAAGAAACACCTGATCCCCTTCGGCAAATCGACGTTCAGAGAAACCTTGATTTGCTTGTTGCTTCATGCGATTCTGTGCCATGACCAAATTCTCTTTGAGGGTACGAAGAATAGCCTCTTGAGCTGTAAGTGTTAGGTCAACCACCTGGACCTTCGAGGCACCCGGTAAGTATGAGAGAACTGAAGGTGGGTTTTGTCCATATACCGCTTCAAAAGGATTCATGTGTGTAGTTGTATGGTATGAAGTGTTGTACCACCATTAAGCTAGGGGTAACCATTGAGCCCACTGATTTTTCTTTTCCGAGGCAAAACACCTCAAATATGTTTCCAAACACTTGTTGACAACTTCTGTTTGGCCATCAGTCTGGGGATGATAAATTGCGCTGAGATGCAATTCGATGCCTTTTATCTTTAACAGTTCTTGCCAAAAATTGCTTGTGAAAGTTGGGTCGCGATAAAAAACAATAGAGTGCGGCATGCAATGAAGCTTGAAGACCTGATCCATGAAGATTTGAGCCACCGTGGATGTTGTAAACGGGTGTTGAAGGGCATAGAAATGAGCATACTTGGAAAGGCAATCAACAACCACCATGATGACGGATTTATTTCCCGATTTGGGTAAGCCAGTAATAAAATCCATAGAGATATCCTTCCAAATAGCAGGTGGAATCAAGAGTGGTTGTAGTGTGCCTGGAGATTTGACTGTTTCTCCCTTGTTTCATTGACACACATCACATTCAGCTACAACATTACGAATGTCCTATTTCATACCATCCTAGAAAAAGGAACGTTTGACCCTGTCATAGGTTTTGGTGAACCTGGAGTGCCCTGCTGTGGGTGTAGCATGAAGCTCAGAAAGTACCATGGATTTAAGCTTTGATTGTTTACTTAAATACAAACGGCCTTTGTATCGAAGTTCCTCATGGAGCCAAGAGTACCTTGGGGAAGCTGGAGCCTTGAACTGCAATTGGTGGGTCAACTATGAACTTTTGGGATCTTGTAGCCATTCCTGGCGAACAGCTTGGAACCAATCTGGTACAATGAATGAAAGAGAAAAAATGGATAATTCGTCTTCATATTTTTGGGAAAGTGCATCCGCAACCACATTGTCTTTTCCTTTCTTATAAATGATCTCATAATCATATCCAAAGAGTTTAGTCACCCATTTTTGTTGTTCTAGGGAGGAAATGCGTTGTCCCAGAAAATACTTGAGGCTTTGATGGTCTGTCTTAATTTGGAAACATTGCCCCAATAGATAAGGATGCAACAGATCCACGACATGTAGAATAGCCAACATTTCCTTTTCATAGATGGATTTGCCCAGATTTATTTCAGATCGTTGCTTGCTGGTAAAGGCCAAAGGTCGACCCTCTTGCATAAGGACAACACCAATTCCTTTCCCTCAGGCATCACATTCCAACACAAAGGTCTTTGTGAAATCAGGAAGGGCGAGGACTGGAGTGGTGCACATGGCCATCTTCAAGGTCTGAAAAGCTTGAGGAATGACTGGAGTCCAAGTGAAAGAGTTCTTTTTGAGGAGAGCAGTGAGAGGTGTTGAAATCTTCCCATAATTCTTAACAAACTTGTGACAATACCCTATTAAGCCTAGAAATCCACGCAAGCTCTTAAGAGTCTTTGGGTGAGGCCAGTCTTGCATAGCTTCAATATTTTTAGGATCCACCCTGACGCCATCTTTGCCAACTAGATGACCCAAGTATTCTACTTTTGAGGTGCCAAAAGCACATTTAGACTGTTTTAGGAAAAGTTGGTGTTGAGAGAGTAGATGGAGAACTCGATCTACATAAGCAAGATTGTCTGTCCAGGTTTTTCTATAGATGAGGATATCATCAAATAAAACTAAGACAAAATGGCAGAGAAAAGGACGAAAGACATGATTCATGAGGCTTTGGAAGGTGGAGGGGGCATTACACAAGCCAAAGGGCATGACCAAAAACTCATAGTGGCCCTCATGAGATCTAAAGGTAGTCTTGGGAATGTCTGTCTCTTTCATACGTATCTGG
>SNQJ01S0026488.1:135567-167703 GCA_010110895.2 Picea sitchensis | reverse complement strand
GCAGAGTGTCGAAAAGACTAATTCAAGTTGGGTGGTGAGGTCTTATTTGATTTCCCCCATTGAGGACTACATGGTTGTATTGATGGCGACAACATTGGCACTGAGTTGTTTCACTTCTTGTTGGGTCTCAATGAGACCATATTGCAAGGTGTTGAAGCGAGCTTCCAAGTCTTGGCTACGAGTATGGGCCATGAGGATGAGGAAACTGAAAAGGGGCGGGCGGGGTAAGAAAATTTGGCCGAAAAAATGATATGGATGAATGTGATAAGGGAGAAGAGATGAATCCAATGTAATAGGTCTCAAATAATGGTGGAAAAAAATTCCAGATTTTTAATTTTTTATTTTTTACAGAGTTTTACTCTGGTCTAAAGAATACTGCAGAGAGGAAATGCCCAAATGGTTAACCATAAAGAAATGTGTATTTACTTGGAAACCCAAACACAGTTGTGTGGCAATCGATCTTGTCTGTTTTAATTTGTTTATGTTTCTGTCCCACAAGGGTTAGGTATTCAAGGGTTCTATAGACAAGGGCTTGCCCTGTGCTATAGCTCTCTGATATATGTGCGGGGTCCAATAGTAGTATTCGGCCCAATATCTCAGGGCACTAACTAAGGAGGATAGACTGTATCCTTATCCATACTACTCGACTACCCAGGTACTAGAGAGTATCTTCCTGAGTGTTTTTCTCGGTGACACTATAGCAGTCAGGCGACCGATCAATTTATCTAAAGAGGGCTTTAGGTAACCTAGGACGATCCGTACACAGGTGTTGTCTGATGTGCTACCACTCAAAGGGGTACCAACAGGGGTTACAAGGGTGGAAAACAGATGTGCTCTTAAGTACCACTTGTATTTCTTGCGTGTATGAATCCCTCAACTGGAGGTTTATGTCCGTAATGATAGATCTTTGTGGCTTAAAGACGTCAGAATACGTCTCTACCCTGAAAAAAAATTTAACCCACACTTTCTGCCGAGGAAAGTGCTCTGATACCACTTGTAATATACTAGATATAAAATGTATGCATAACTGAAATACAATGCTAGTAATGGTAGAATAACAACAATATAACCAGAACATTCACCACAATAACACTGAAATGATATAAGAATAACAACAGAAATATCACTTTGAATCTGAAAGCAATGTTCATGGGCCTCTTCGAGGGGGAAACCTCCAGTTGAGCTGAGCTCTATTACAATAATATCCAAGCTAGGGTTCTCATACCCTCAACTCCTATTTATACTAAAAAGAAGCATCTAGAGGAAGATCCTTCTAGAAGCGGAAGCTTCTATTAGGTCTTCTTACATTCACCTTATTCTATTTTATTGAAAGGCCTTATTAATATTGACCTTTATTACATCTGAATATATTGTTCTACCTATGTGCGGGTTAGGACCCTAACAAATTTCCTTCCCACTCATGAGAAGTATAGTATTTCTTGCTTCTTCTTTAACCTTCTTGTCTTCAATTGGTAGCAACATATGCGTTCTACCATTCTTTTCCAAGGTGTATGTGTTCTTTCTTCCGTCATGAACAACATTTTTGTCATATTGCCACTGTCTCCCCAACAAAAGATGATAGGAGTAAATGGGAATGACATAACATAAGATCTCATATCTATATCCCCCTATTTTAAATTCAACTAAACATTGTTTATTGATTGTTACTTGATGTCCTTTATGCAACCACGAAACCTTGTATGGGCTTGGATGTGCAACTGTCTCCAATTCTAGCTTCTCCACCATTTATGTGGATACTAGATTATCTATGCTTCCACTATCCACTATCGCTTTTCATACCCTATCCTTGGTCTTGCAAGAAGTTCTAAATAAACTGTTTCTCTGAACTGGATTCTCCATCTCTTTCTCTAGCTTCAAGAGAATTTTCCCCATCATTAAGGATCTTCCGCCTTCTGCATCTTCGACCTCAACATTTTGCCTTTGCACTTATGAAATGTGAGCTTATCCTCCATCTCTCTTTCTATCGAGACATTCAAAAGATTTGTGTCTGATCTTTCCGCAAACAAAACACTTAATTTCACCTCCTCTACCTCTTCCTCTTCCTCTTGCTCACGAAAAAGTGTTCTTATTGGCATATTGTCTTTCCTGTGAACTTCCTCCTCTTTCAGGGTGATTATGAGGTTTCTTCTCTTCATCCTTGGGATTTTGTACTCTGTCTTGGGCAATTTCTTTTCCTTTGGACGGACTTCTACCTCTGCCCCTTTGACCTTGGTTTCAGGCCAATTTCTCTTATGCCTTTAAAGCCATTTGATAAGCATCTTCTACATTCCTGATTGTCATCATTCTCATGTCATCTTGAATGTCATATCTCAAACCATTCATGTATCTAGTAACCTTTTCATCATCACTCTCACGATGACCATCTATAATGTTTATCCTGTAGAACTCTTCAGTGTATTCCTTCACTGCCATCCCCTTTTGTCTCAAATTCTGCATTCTTCGAAATAGATTAATTTGGTAATCTTTGGGTATGAATTTGGCTTTCATCTTTGCAACCATCCTATCCCAGCTTTTGATTCTTTTCTTTCCTTTGCAATGGCTATTAGCCTACATTTCATCCCACCACAATGTTGCATGCTCTTTCAGTCTGGTGACTGCGTGTTTAACTTTCTTATCTTCCTCGACATCCTCATAGTCGAAGTATTTACCTAGAGCTCTAAACCAATATAAAAACTCTTCAACGTCTAAATTGCCTTCATACATTGAAATATCCATATTTAATCTGGCACCTATTCTTGCAACCACTCTGAATAGACGTTCTTCTTCAACATCTTCGGCTGCAACTTCTTCTTCAGCTCCAGCCTCATTCTCGTTTTCAGCTTCATTGACATCTCCAACATCAACTATCTATCTCTATGTTGTATCCATAACATCTAATCAAGCACGGATTTCTCTCATTTCCCTCTCCACAGCTGGATCGGGCATTGGTCTATATTGATGTCTTCTTGGTGGACTTGTTCAAATCTATTCCATGCAGAATTTGAATCACAAGTGACCTTCTGTTCTCTCTTGCTTACAAAAAACAATGATTGTAAGCTCTGATACCACTTGACGCAACACCCCTACCTCAATAGGTTCTTCTTGACCTTCCGGTCTAAGGATCATTCTTAGTATCCCATTTGAGTCTAATTGAATATTTGATTCCCCATAGGAATCTTCAACACACAAGTGTTTCCACATGTCCTTCTTAGAATTTACGCGTGTGCGAACAAGCACAAGTCACGAACCTCCTTCCATGTGACCAATTGATGTGACCATAGCCTTCACCCCAAAATCTATTTCGGGTTTTGTGACTTCGCGACTCCTGATGTGAGTCCCTCTAACTCGCTCGATCCCCAAAACCCTGAAAAGGGATAACGGATCTTTATCTCCTCCTTTATCTCTTCCCCAATGTGACCCTCAGCTCAGACCTAGGCCTACCCTACATGCGCTTCGAGACTTTGTGTATCGGGGAATCACGATGTGTCTTATCTCCCTTCGTCGATGGATGAAATCACGATATTCCCTTGCCTCTGTTCAACAGTCCAGATTAATTCCACTATCGACGATCCAGATTGTGTCAGGATCTCACGAATCAATATTTCACGACTCTTGACTCTGAGTTACAACTTTCTCCACACCTCCGAATTTCGACATGATGAAATTCAAACACGATATCAATGACCCTCGTCGATCCAGATCTGTGGCCACTACCTCTCCTGAGCTTGTGAGTGCTGGAATATTATTAGCCTTATCCTCTCCACTGATCTACCAGATCCAATGGCTCACGAAATTTCGGTGATTCTCCCTTTGAGAATTTCAACCGTTCGTTCAGGCTTCTCAAAGACTCCTGGCCAAATAACTTGGCGTCTTTTCCTCCTGAAATTGGATTCTGCGAGGTGAATTCAACCCTCATTCTCCCTTCGATCTTATTCCAAGTCCATATCCTTCCTGAGCTTTGTTCTACTACAAACTCAAGGCTTCAAAAGGATTCTTGCATACACTCCTTTTGGCATTCACAATAACCTATGAATTGTTT
Source organism: Picea sitchensis (assembly GCA_010110895.2). Classification (NCBI taxonomy): domain Eukaryota; kingdom Viridiplantae; phylum Streptophyta; class Pinopsida; order Pinales; family Pinaceae; genus Picea; species Picea sitchensis. Next base: position 163,664 of record SNQJ01S0026488.1, on the reverse strand, counting down.
GAACCTTCAACTCTTCACACTCTTTGTGACAACAATTCTTCAACCTTTCTCCTTGGTTGATAAAGTCTAAGACTTCAACCAACTTGCGCACACCTTGCATGGCTCTGTGATATACCTGCACTTCTATTGGTATGAGAACAATGATATCTCTCTTGAGCTTTTTCTGAGATAAAACTCAGAACCTCGTCAACACACTCTTTGTGGATTCTCACTGCACTCCTTACAGGAAATCGTAGGATGAGAAACAATTGAAACTCATACTCCTCCTCTCACAGACTTCATACATTCAACATGAAATCAAGAGCATACAAACACATAGCATTGAAACAAATTCATAACTGATAATATAAGAAAACTGTAAACATACCATTCAATAGATGTAAACAGAATTCATAAACACCATGAGATTGGATCAAAGAATTCTTTATCTTAATCCAAGTGCATATGTACATGGGCTCTATAACAACAACTATCTGCTTATACAATCTTCTATAATCTCTGTTCTTCTCTGCTCTCTTTATCTATAGTTCTTATTCTTACCATGAGAATAATTGTTACAATAGAATACATACGAGGGAGATTTCTAAAGTTTTCCCTCCTACAACTCTAACTATCTAATCAAATTAAAAGATATAGCTACCTTACAATTATTAGAATAAATGTCTACAGTCGGTAGATGAGAGTCATGCTCAAGATTTGCATTACATTCCCCCAAGGCATTTAAGAACAATTACATCTCTTCGGGTTTTAAATTATTGTGCTCTCTTTTGAATTTCAAAATATCTTCAAAATGTGTGCTGGTGCATTTCCAACCATCCTCCATTTTTTCACTTTCTTTGCTGGCTTGATTACGATGCTACTGCATCAATCTTCATTTGAATCATCGTTGCAGATGCAATCTAGTTTTGAATTTTGCTTGTTTTGTTTCTTCATCTTCTTGGATGATTTGAACGTTACTTCCTTCATGACTAGGTTCACTTGTTGTATCCTCATTTCATAAGATGCGAATATTCCATGTAGCTCATCCATGCTCAAACTGTCAAGATATGTTATTTCTTCCAGGGATGCTATCTTAGGATCAAATCTCATAGATAGAGATCATAGAATCTTTTGAATGACCACCGACTCATCAACTTCTTCTCCTAGTCCTATAATAGTATTCACCATTTCTCCAACTCACATAAAGTAGGTTGCAATGTCTTCATATTCCTTCATTTTTAGTTGCTCAAACTTGGCTCTAAGGGTTTGAAGCTTAGCTCCCTTGAATTTGGTATCTCATTCATAAATATTTTGAAATTTATCCCAAATATACTTTGCGGTCTTGCAATGCATAACTTGACAAACACTGAATCATCCAAACTTCTCAGAATGGTGCCTTTATCCTTTGAGTTGTTTTCTCTTAGTTTTTTTCCATCATTGTCAGTTGGGGGAGTGGTCGGTGTTGCATATTCGTCTACTACTGACCGCAAAAAATCAAATCCTTATGCCTGTCAAAATATTTGCATTCTTTTAATGCAAAAGGAATAGTTTTGTCCATCAAACCTTGGTGCTCCAATCTTGGCATATTCCATGATCTCCTTCTAGTGGTTAAACTTTTTCATGAAGGACCTACTCTGATACCAATAGTTGGAATACTGAGAGGGGGGGTGAATCAATATGATTACTTTATTACCAATTTTAACCACAATGTGTATTCGTTAACTTTATGAGTAGTGTTCAATAGTTTAACACAAACATTCAATGCATCATCAACAGTATAATTCAACCATGAACAATAAGCAACCACAAATACATAGTACACCAGAATTTTATGTGGAAACCTAATGTGGGAGAAAACCATGGATTTTTTTCTTATATGTCAGAAGAAATACATTTATAGGAAGCACCAACTTCCTTATTTTCCAGCTACAACCGGAAGGAGGTTCCAACCCCCTAGTTTTTAGGCTCCAATCTGAAGGAAGCTCCAGCTCCTCAATTTTTCAGCACCAACCAAAAGGAGGCTACAACCCCTTTTCCTTGCCTCATCCAACCACCCATAAATATAAATGTTGACAACCTGTCACTACCGCTGAATCAATCATACTTTTTCTGATTTTTCATTGTCACTACCATGACCTGTCACTTCTTCTATACTTCATCAACTATTACCACTCAAACCCTTATGCCTCAAACCCTCATACAAATATCCACAAGAATGTCTTCCAAATCAAATACTCATGAACTACTAAGACATTTATGTGTTGGACTTTTGCAAAATATAGATCCTACCATACATAATAAACCATACCTCTCAACCTGTAGCTTACCTGATGGATTTGATCTTCTGAACTTCAATTTTCTCAATAGACTCATTCCCTGTGCTTTGTAAACTCATGGATGTCCGTGCCCCACTTCTTATGAAACTTGAGAATTTCTTTGCTTCTCTGTGTATTCATGTTTTCCTTCACTGAACCCTTCGTATTTCCGCACTTCTTTGAGTCTGCAAATTGTGAATGTTTGCCCTCTTCCTTCACTGCAACTCATAGATAACTTCAGGAAAACCCTAGAAAAATAATCTCAACTTCCTCCCTTCGGCTCATGCAACTTATATCTTCACTGAACTTCGCTACCTCAGACTCACTGCTTTAGATCTGTCAATGTACCTTCCCATAACACTTTACAACATATATATTCAATGTGCTCAATAGGTGTTAATAAGAGTCTCTTGAAGTCTTGAAGTCTTGTAAATTTTTTACCCCTTTTCCTTATTTTAGGGATAAACCACACTCTCTTGTTGCAACCAATTTACCCTTAATAAATGACCTGTAACTTCTTGTTGACCTTTTATGGGCTTCTATATCATTCTTCGAGGTCCTCCAACTTCACAAGGCCATAACCCCTCAACCATGAGGAACCATGTGACATACCGCATATCATAGAAAATGACATGATACGTACTATCCATCCATGAATGAGTTACCTACATTTACACTGGAATTCATGTCATTTTTCCTTAATCTACTAAGGGTTTCATAAGCATACCTTCGGGGCTTCTTGAGTTCTTCAAGGGTTGACATCAATGACAACCAATCTTTCAATATGTGTCTTGTCACAATCAAACAGTTTAATAGTTTGGTTCATGTGACCTATATCTTTCAAATCTCGTTTAAGTACAAACATAAATTAATGATCATATCCTTGTCCTTATCATCACTTAAACCTCACACGCAGTTTCTATGGAAAGTTTTGAACTTAATGATCATCTCTTTTTCCTTATCCTCACACGTAGTTTCGTGGAAAAGTTTTGAACTTTATCAATGCCGGGCTTGTTCTTGTACGAAACTGAATTTCAAACATCACCCTTCATGTAAGGATATATTTAAAATATTGAATGTTGCGTTTTGGGAATGTCGACAATGTAAGGATATATTTAAAATATTGAACATTGAGTTTTGGGAATTCCAACAATGTAATTGAAGTACAATTATCCTCCTCATGCGTGTTCTCGTTTTCATCCCTTGAAAAATGTGGCAGCTAATATCCACCCTGCTACGCAATATTATATTGAATGGTGTGGTAGGGTCTTTACACTATTGGTTGGTGGTGTAGAGGGTGTCCAATCTGAAGTTTCAGATCATCAAAGAGTCTCTACACCACATGTCACAACATTCAATGTTTCCTAGCAGGGTGGTGAGAGTCTCAATTTTATATATATTTTGTAATTTTTTTTGTAAGTTTGTTTTTAATAATAAGGTTAATTATGGATAAATGAGGTAAATATGAATCTCCTTACAAGAGGGGTATTACTGATTAGAAATGCCAATTTTTTAAATTGTACTATTTATTCTAATTTCATAGTTGTTTTAGTATCTTGGAAAGACAATATGATACTCATTATATATATATTTTTCTCTTTTTAACATGATGTAATTTTAAATATTTTAAAAAATATATCATATATAATATAAAAGTTAAAATTTGATTTCTCAACAATGAAATAAATTAAAATAATCAATTTAAATTTAAAAATTAAAATTAAGTTGACGACGACGACGACGATGATTAATTTCCACTCAGACCAATTGATTTATTGCACCTTAAGAATGTAAGAGATTACTTCAATTTATTTAAAATTTTATTTCTATTCTCAAAAAGCATTGAAATATATCACCATAGTTTTGATGACCGAGGAGGTTAGGAAGGTCAGTAATGTGGCAGATGTTTTTAAATTTGGATCTAATATGGGTTTTGGGATCATCTACCCACTTAGTGTCACAAAGGTGACAGATTCGCTCATCCCATGGTGTTTTGGGAGTTGTCCAACATTTATTTTAGCAATGTTGATTTTCTTCTTTAGCACTTTTAATATAAATTATAATTATTCTATTATTTTTTATTTTCTAAATATTTTAAAAATATCATAACTTTTAAAATATTTTATTAAAAATAAGAATAATATATTATTTCTTTTATACAAATGTGATTATTAATTGTTGTTGTTGTTTTTTAATTGATTTTTAATGTTAAGAGACTTAAACAATTTAATTAATTTTTTGATAAATTTGTTCCATAAATACCAATGAAATCAAGGTTGGTTTCCCTTTGTTATTTAACAAATGTTTTACATACCAAATTGGTCTTAATGGATGCTAATAGGATACTTTACTTTAGCCTTTCATGTCCAAAATACATTCTTTTGTATTGTGTTTCCCTATTGTTAGGAGAAAAACAAATAGATTTTTGACTAATTTCAAAAGTAACATGTGCACATATTCAATCTCTCTATAGTCCAAATTCCATCCAATTATAATTTCATATGGCGATGATATGGGGGAAATAACAACAATCAAACCTTCCATTGTCCTCTTGATTATGCATATGTTATGTGGCATTAGACCTTTTTATTTGTTGTTGTTTTGTTGGAATGAACTTGGGTAAGACGTGAAGTCGAACAACTTCTTTGAAAAATAGGTTTGCAATGTGTGTTGCATCATCGGTTTTCTGACATGGAATGAAATATGCCATTTTCGAGAATCTGTCGACTACCAAAAGCATGGAACCAAAACCTCTCTGTGTCCTCGGTAGTCCTAACACAAAATATTGAACGTATAGAATAAGTGACAGGTCATGGTAGCTACAACCAGAAGGAGGCTCCAACCCCCTAGTTTTTAGGCTCCAACCTGAAGGAAGCTCCAACTCCTCAATTTTTCAGCACCAACCAAAAGGAGGCTACAAACCCTTTTCCTTGCCTCATCCAACCACCCATAAATATAAATGTTGACAACCTATCACTACCACTGAATCAATCATCCTTTTACTGATCTGTCATTGTCACTACCATGACTTGTCACTTCTTCTATACTTCATCAACTATTACCACTCAAACCCTTATGCCTCAAACCCTCATACAAATATCCACAAGAATGTCTTCCAAATCAAATACTCATGAACTACTAAGACATTTATGTGTTGGACTACTGCAAAATATAGATCCTACCATACATAATAAACCATACCTCTCAACCTGTAGCTTACCTGATGGATTTGATATTCTGAACTTCATTTTTCTCAACAGATTCATGCCCTGTGCTTTGTAAACTCACAGAAGTTCGTGCCTCACTTCTTATGAAACTTCATGATTTCTTTGCTTCTCTGTGCATTCATGTTTTCCTTCACTGAACCCTTCGTATTTCCGCACTTCTTTGAGTCTGCAAATTGTGAATGTTTGCGCTCTTCCTTCACTGCAACTCACAGATAACTTCAGGAAAACCCTAGAAAAATAAGCTCAACTTCCTCCCTTCGGCTCCTGCAACTTCTCTCTTCACTGAACTTCGCTACCTCAGACTCACTACTTTAGATATGTCAATGTACCTTCCCATAACACTTTACAACATATATATTCAATGTGCTCAATAGGTGTTAATAAGAGTCTCTTGAAGTCTTATTTATATTTTTCAAGTGACTTCCTTTAGGGGCTATCTTGTAATTTTTTTATCCCTTTTCCTTATTTTAGGGCTAAACCACACTCTCTTGTTGCAACCACTTTACCCTTAATAAATGACCTATAACTTCTTGTTGACCTTATAGGGGCTTCTATATCATTCTTCGGGGTCCTCCAACTTCACAAGGCCATAACCCCTCAACCATGAGGAACCATGTGACATACCACATCTCATAAAAAATGACATGATACATACTATCCATCCATGAATGAGTTACCTACATTTACACTGGAATTCATGTCATTTTTCCTTAATCTACTAAGTGTTTCATAACCATACTTTCGGGGCTTCTTGACTTCTTCAAGGGTTGACATCAATGACAACCAATATTTCAATATGTCTTGTCACAATCAATCAGTTCAATATTTTGGTTCGTGTGACCTATATCTTTCAGATCCCGTTTAAGTACAAACATAAATTAATGATCATATCCTTGTCCTTATCATCACTTAAACCTCGCACGCAGTTTCTATGGAAATTTTTGAACTTAATGATCATCTCTTTTTCCTTATCCTCACTTGAGCCTCACACGTAGTTTTGTTGAAAAGTTTTGAACTTTATCAATGTCGGGCTTGTTCTTGTACGAAACTGAATTTTGAACATCGCCCCTAATGTAAGGATATATTTAAAATATTGAACGTTGGGTTTTGGGAATGTTGACAATGTAGGGATATATTTAAAATATTGAACGTTGGGTTCTGGGAATTTCAACAATGTAAGGATACATTTAAAATATTGAACGCTGGGTTTTGGGAATGCCAACAATGTAACTGAAGTACAATTATCCTCCTCGTGTGTGTTCTCGTTTTCATCCCTTGAAAAATGTGGCCGCTAATATCCACCCTGCTACGCAATATTATATTGAATGGTGTGGTAGGGTCTTTACACTATTGGTTGGTGGTGTAGAGGGTGTCCAATCTGAAGTTTCAGATCATCAGAGAGTCTCTACACCACATGCCACAACATTCAATGTTTCCTAGAAAGGTGGTGAGACTCTCAATTTTATATATATTTTGTAAATTTTGTTGTAAGTTTGTTTTTGATAATAAGGTTAATTATGGATACATGAGGTAAATATGCATCTCCTTACAATAGGGATATTACTGATTAGAAATGCCAAATTTTTAAATCATACTATTTATTGTAATTTCATAGCTGTTTCAGTATCTTGGAAAGAGAATATGATACTCATTATATATATTTTTTTCTCTTTTTAACATGATGCAATTTTAAATATTTTAAAAAATATATCATATATAATATAAAAGTTAAAATTTGATTTCTCAACAATGAAATAAATTAAAATAATCAATTTAAATTAAAAAAATTAACATTAACTTGACGACAATGACGACGATGATTAATTTCCACTCAGACCAATTGATTTATTGCACCTTAAGAATGCAAGAGATTACTTATATTTCTTTAAAATTTTATTTCTATTCTCAAAAAGCATTGAAATATATCACCATAGTTTTGATGACTGAGGAGGTTAGGAAGGTCAGTAAAGTGGCAGATATTTTTAAATTGGGATCTAATATGGGTATTGGGATCTTCTACCCGCTTAGTGTCACAAAGGTGACATATTCTCTCATCCCATGGTGTTTTGGGAGTTGTCCAACATTTATTTTAACAATGTTGATTTTCTTCTTTAGCACTTTTAATATAAATTATAATTATTATATTATTTTTTATTTTCTAAATATTTTAAAAATATCATAACTTTTAAAATATTTTATTAAACATACGAATAATATATTATTTCTCTTATACAAATGTGATTATTAATTATTGTTGGTTTTTTTAATTTATTTTTATTGTTAAGAGACTTAAAAAATTTAATTAATTTTTTGATAAATTTGTTCCATAAATACAAATGAAATCAAGGTTGGTTTCCCTTTGTTATTTAACACATGTTTTACATACCAAATTGGTCTCAATGGATGCTAATAGGATACTTTACTTTAGCCTTTCATGTCCAAATACATTCTTTTATATTGTGTTTCCCTATTGTTAGGAGATAAACAAATAGATTTTTGACTAATTTCGAAAGTAACATGTGCACATGTTCCATCTCTCTATAGTTCAAATTCCATCCAATTATGATTTCATATGGCGATGATATGGGAGAAATACCATCAATCCCACCTTCCATTGTCCTCTTGGTTATGCATATGTTATGTGGCATTATCCCTTTTTGTTTGTTTTTTTTTTGTTTGGATGAACTTGGGTAAGCCGTAAAGTCGAACAACTTCTTTAAAAAATAGGTTTACAATGTGCGTTGCATCACTGGTTTTCTGACATGGAATGAAATGTGCCATTTTCGAGAATATTTTGACTACCACAAATATGGAATCACAACTTCTCTGTGTCCTCGACAATCCTAACACAAAATCCATGCTTACCGTGTCCCACGGCCTCTCTGGTACTGTTAATGGTTGATACAATCCTGTATTTTGTCTTTTCCCCTTTTCGTGCTGGAAAATTCTACATTTGTTGACAAATTTCTTGACATCTGTCCTCATCGCTGGCCAATAATATAAGTTGTTCAGTTGCACAAATTTATTTTTATGGCCGAAATGTCCAGCCAATCCCCCACTATGTTTTTCCTTCAGAAGATTCTCTCTCATAGAACTCTTTGGGATACACAACTGATTTCCTTTGAATAATAATCCATCCTTAATTAAATATTCAATCCATTGGCTTTTTTCTCTTAGAACAAGATTCTCACATGCTTCATAAGCGTCTTTGAAATCTGAATCTTCTCTGTACATGTCCTTAAGATTATCAAAACCTAAGGTCTTCACACAAAACTCCTGCAGAAATAAACATCTCTTGCTCAATGCATCAACAACCTTGTTAGCAGTTCCATAAATGTGCTTTGTAACAAAAGTAAAGTTCTGCATAAATTCAACCCAATTTGCATGTTTCTGGTTCAATTTCTCCTGTCAAGTTATGAATTGCAAATCATGGTTATCACTATACAAGACAAACTCTTTTGGAACCAAGTAATGCCTCCATTTCTTCAACGCTTGTATGATTGCATAAAATTCTTTATCATACGTTAAGTATTTCATCTTTGCCTCGTTCAATCTCTCCCTGAAGTATGCAATTGGTCTATTTTCTTGACTTAAGACTGCTCCAACTGCGAATCCACTTGTGTCACATCGGACTTGAAACGTTTTACTGAAGTCTGGCAAAACCAGAACTGGCTGTCTAGTTATCTTATCCTTCAACAATTTGAAACTTTCCTCTGCTTCCTCTATCCAATGAAAATATTTATGTCTTTTCTTGACCGTGTCCTTCATTGGTGCATTAATCCCACTAAAATTTTTGATGAATTTCCTGTAAAAACTGGCTAATCCATGGAAGCTTCTAACTTCAAATATATTCCTTGGTGATGGCCATTCTTTGATCACTTTTACTTTCTCCAGATCCATCTTCAACTCAGTCAAAGAGATCACGAACCCCAAATAAATGATTTCTTTCTTCATGAAAGACGAATTCTTCAGATTTATCAACAACGTTTCTTGATGCAATCTCCTCATCACTAGAGTTAGGTGTCTCAAATGTTCTTCCTCAGTCTTACTGAAGATCAATATATCATCAAGATACACAATTACAAACTTTCCAATGAAATCCTTCAAGACTTAGTTCATCAATCTCATGAAAGTACTTGGTGCATTCGTCAAACCAAACGGCATGACAAGCCATTCATACAGTCCTTCATTCATTTTGAATGTTGTCTTCCATTCATCACCTTCCCTCGTTCTAATATGATGATATTCGATTTTCAAATCAATTTTTGAAAAAAACTTTGCTCCACTCAAGCAATCCATCAAGTCATCCATCCTGGGTAAAGGAAATCTATACCCGATGGTGATTTTGTTTATGGCCCTTGAGTCTGTACACATCCTCCATCCACCATCCTTCTTTGGACTTAACACTGTTGGTACAATGCATGGACTCAAGATTTCTCTAATCAATCCCTTGTCCATCAAATAATGGACTTACTTCTTAACCTCTTCATTTTCCTGCGATGTCAACCTGTACGCTGCTTTGTTTGGTAAAATTTCTCCTGGTATAAGGTCAATGTGATGGCTTATACTTCTGATGGGCGACAAAGAACAAGGTAAATTGTCCACCACTATATCAACGAAATTCTCCAGCAGTTCCTGAATTTCCTCCATTAGATCATCTATCGAAGTACTCGTCAAGATGACTCTCGGTTTCCTTGCCACAACAAACTGCATGTCTTGATCTTTCTTGACATCATCCAGAATTTCCTTCACACTCATGAGAAGTATAGTATTGCTTGATTCTTCTTCCACCTTCTTGTATTCAATTGGCAGCAACATATGCATTCTACCATTCTTTTCCAAGGTGTATGTGTTCTTTCTTCCATCATGAACAACATTTCTGTCATATTGCCACGGTCTCCCCAACAAAAGATGACAGAAATACATGAGAATGACATCACATAAGATATAGTCTCTATATCCCCCTATCTTAAATTCAACTAAACATTGTTTAGTGACTGTTACCTGATGTCCTTTTTGCAACCACGAAACCTTGTATGGGCTTGGATGTGCAATTGTCTCCAATTATAGCTTCTCCACCATTTTTGTGGATACTAGATTATCTGTGCTTCCACTTTCCACTATCACTTTGCATACCATATCCTTGGTATTGATAGAAGTTCTAAGTAAATTGTTTCTTTGAACTGGATTCTCCATCTCTTTCTCTGGCTTCAAGAGAATTTTCCTCATCATTAAGGATCTTTCGCCTTCTGCATCTTCGGCCTCAACATTTCTTCTTTGCACTTATGAAATGTGAGCTTCTCCTCCATCTCTCTTTCTATCAGGACATTCAAAATATTTGTGTTCAATATTTCCATAGACAAAACACTTAATTTCACCTCCTCTGCCTCTTCCTCTTCCTCTTGCTTGCAGAAAAGTGTTCTTATCGACATATTGTCTTCCCTGTGAACTTCCTCCTCTTTCAGGGTGATTATGAGGTTTCTTCTCTTCATCCTTGGGCTTCTGTACTCTATCTTGGGAAATTGCTTTGCCTTTGGTCAGAATTCTACCTGTGCCCCTTTGACCTTGCTTTCGGGCCAATTTCTCTTATGCCTTTAAATCCATTTGATAAGCATCTTCTACATTCCTGATTGTCATCATGCTCATCTCATCTTGAATGTCATATCTCAGACCATTCATGTATCTAGAAACCTTTTCATCATCACTCTCATGATGACCAACTATAATGTTTATCCTACATAACTCTTCAGTGTATTCCTTCACTGTCATCCCCTTCTGTCTCAAATTTTGCATTCTTCAAAATAGATTAATTTGGTAATCTCTGGATATGAATTTTTCTTTCATCTTTGCAACCATCCTATCCCAGATTTTGATTCTTTGCTTTCCTTTGTAATGCCTGCCATCCTGCAGTTCATCCCACCACAATGTTGCATGCCCTTTCAGTCTAGTGACTGCGTGTTTAACTTTCTTATCTTCCTCGACATCCTCATAGTCGAAGTATTGACCTAGAGCTCTAAACTAATCTAGCATCTCTTCAACGTCTAAGTTTCCTTCATACATCGGAATATCCATATTTTCTCTGGCACCTATTCTTGCAACAACTCTGAATAGACGTTCTTCTGCAACATCTTCGGCTGCAACTTCTTCTTCAGCTCCAACCTCATTCTCGCTTTCGGCTTAATTGACGTCTCCAACATCAACTGTCCATCTCTGTGATGTCTCCATAGCATCTAATCGAGCATGGATTTCTCTCATTTCCCTCTCTACAGATGGATCAGGCATTGGTCTATATTGATATCTTCTTGGCGGCATTGTTCAAATCTGTTCCATGCAGAATTTGAATCACAACTGGCCTTATGTTCTCTCTTGCTTACAAAAAACAATGATTGTAAGCTCTGATACCACCTGACGCAACACCCCTACCTCATCAGGTTCTGCTTGACCTTCTAGTCTAAGTATCATTCTTAGTATCCCCTTTGAGTCTGATTGACTCTTTGATTCCCTACAAGAATCTTCAAAACACAAGTCTTTCCACAGGTCCTTCTTAGAAGTTACGTGTGTGCGAACAAGCACAAGGCATGAACCTCCTTCCACGTGACCAACTGATGTGACCACATCCTTTGCCCGAAAAGGTATTTCGGGTTTCACGACTTCATGACTCCTGATGTGAGTCCCTCTGACTCACTCGATCCCCAAAACCTCGAAAAGGGCTAATGGATATTTAGCTCCTCCTTTATCTCTTCCCTGATGTGACCCTCGGCTCAGACCTGGGCCTACCCTACATGTGCTTCTTGACTTTGCGTATCGGGGAATCACAATGTGTCTTATCTCACTTCATCGATGGCCGAAATCACAATATTCCCTTGCCTCTATTCAACAGTCCATATTACTTCCACGATCGACGATCCAGATTGTGTCAGGATCTTGTGAATCGAGATTTTGCGACTCTCAACTCTGAGTTACAACTTTCTCCACATCTCTGAATTCCAAAATGACGAAATTCAAACATGAGATCAATGACCCTCGTCGATCCCGATTTGACGACCACTACCTCTCCTGAGCTTGTGAGTGCCAAAATATTATCAGCCTTATCCTCTCCACTGATCTACCAGATCCAACAACTCACATAATTTTGGTGATTCTCCCTCTGAGAATTTCAACCGTTCGTTCAGGCTTCTTGAAGAATCCTGGCCAAATAACTTGGTATCTTTTCCTCCTAAACTTAGCTTCTGCACAACGACTTCAACCCTCATTCTCCCTTCGATATTCTTCTAAGTCTTTATCCTTCCTGAGCTTTGTTCTGCTGCAAACTCAAGGCTTCTAAAGGATTCTTGCGCGCACTCATTGCGACATTCACAATAACCTCTAAATTGTTTGAACCTTCAAATTTGTACACTCTTTGTGACAATAATTCTTCAACCTTTCTCCTTGGTTTATAAAGTCTAAGACTTCAACCAACCTGTGCACACCTTACATGACTCTGTGATATACCTGCACTTATGTTGGTATGAGAACAACGATATCTCTCCTGAGCTTTTTCTGAGATAAAAATCAGAACCTCGTCAATGCACTCTTTGTGGACTCTCACTGCACTCCTTGGAGGAATTCTTAGGATGAGAAACAATTGAAACTCATACTCCTCCTATCACAAACTTCATACATTCAACATGAAATCAAGAGCATACACACACATAACATTGAAACAAATGCATAAATGATAATATAAGAAAATTGTAAACATACCATTCAATAGATGTAAACAAAATTAATAAACACCATGAGATTGGATCAAATAATTCTTTATATTAATCCAAGTGCATCTGTACATGGGTTCTATAACAACAACTATCTGCTTATACAATCTTCTACAATCTTTGTTCTTCTCTGCTCTCTTTCTCTACAGTTCTTATTCTTACCATGAGAATAATTGTTACAATAGAATACATACGAGGGACCTTTCTAGAGTTTTCCCTCCTAAAACTCTAACTATCTAATCGAATTAAAAGCTACAACTACCTTACATTTATTACAATAAATGTCTACAACCGACAGATGAGAGCTACACTCAAGATCTGCATTACATTCCCCCAAGGCATTTAAGAACAATTACATCTCTTCAGATTTTAAATTAATGTGCTCTCTTTTGAATTTCAAAATATCTTCAAAATGTGTGCTGGTGCATTTCCATCTATCCTCCATTTTTGCGCTTGCTTTGCTAGCTTGATTACGATGCTACTGCATCAATCTTCATTTGAATCATCGCTGCATATGCAATCTAGTTTTGAATTTTTCTTTTTTTGTTTCTTCATCTTCTTGGATAATTTGAATGCTACTTCCTTCATGACTAGGTTCACTTGTTCTATCCTCATTTCATAAGATGTGAATATTCTATGTAGCTCATCCATGCTCAAACTGTCAAGATATGTTCTTTCTTCCAGGGATGATATCTTAGGATCAAATCTCATAGATAGAGATCATAAAATCTTTTGAATGACCACTGAATCATCAACTTCTTCTCCCAATTCTATAATAGTATTCACCATTTCTCCAACTCACAGAAAGTAGGTTGCAATGCCTTCATATTCCTTCATTTTTAGTTGCTCAAACTTGGCTCTAAGGGTTTGAAGCTTAGCTCCCTTGACTTTGGTATCTCATTCGTAAATATTTTGAAATTTATCCCAAATATACTTTGCAGTCTTGCAATGCATAACTTGACAAATACTGAATCATCCAAACTACTTAGAATGGTGCCTTTAGCCTTTGAGTTGTTTTCTCTTAGTTTTTTTCCATCTTTGTCAGTTGGGGGAGTGGTTGGTGTTGCATATTCGCCTACTAGTGACTGGAAAAAATGAAATCCTTATGCCTGTAAAAAGATTTGCATTCTTTTAATGCAAAAGGAATAGTTTTGTCCATCAAATCTTGGTGCTCCAATATTGGTGTATTCCATGATCTCCTTCCAGTGGTTAAACTGTTTCTTGAAGGACTAGCTCTAATACCAATATTTGGAATACTGAGAGGGGGGGTGAATCAATATGAGTACTTTATTACCAATTTTAACCACAATATGTATTCGTTAACTTTATGAGTAGTGTTCAACAGTTTAACATAAACATTCAATGTATCATCGATAGTATAAGTCAACCATGAACAATAAGAAACCACAAATACATAGTACAGAATAATTTTATGTGGAAACCCAATGTGGGAGAAAACAATGGATTTTTTTCTTATATGTCACAAGAAATACATTTATAGGAATCACCAACTTCCTTCTTTTCTAGCTACAACTGGAAGGAGGCTCCAACCCCCTAGTTTTTAGGCTCCAACCTGAAGGAAGCTCCAACTCCTCAATTTTTCAACACCAACCAATAGAAGGCTACAACCCCTTTTCCTTGCCTCGTCCAACCACCCATAAATATAAATGTTGACAACCTGTCACTACCACTGAATCAATCATCCTTTTACTGATCTGTCATTGTCACTACCATGACCTGTCACTTCTTCTATACTTCATAAACTATTACCACTCAAACCCTTATGCCTCAAACCCTCATACAATTATCCACAAGAATGTCTTCCAATTCAAATACTCATGAACTACTAAGAAATTTATGTGTTGGACTACTACAAAATATAGATCCTACCATACATAATAAACCATACCTCTCAACCTCTAGCTTACCTGATGGATTTGATCTTCTGAACTTCAATTTTCTCAATAGACTCGTGCCCCGTACTTTGTAAACTCACGTATGTTTGTGCCCCACTTCTTATGAAACTTGAGGATATTTTTGCTTCTCTATGTGTTCCTATTTTCCTTCGTTGAACCCTTCGTATTTCCGCGCTTCTTTGAGTCTGCAAATTGCAAATGTTTGCACTCTTCCTTCACTTCAACTCACAGATAACTTCAGGGAAACGATAGAAAAATAAGCTCAACTTCCTCCCTTCGGCTCCTGCAACTTCACTCTTCACTGAAATTCTCTACCTCAGACTCACTGCTTTATATTTGTTAATGTACCTTCCCATAACACTTTACAACATATATATTCAATCTGCTCAATAGGTGTTAATAAGAGTCTCTTAACGTGAATATAAAAATAGTGAATATAGATAAAATACTTAACATGTTAAGAAAATGTGAAACCAACTGCAGAGGAGGGACATTCCACCCAACCATAGACTTGCCGCTCCAAATATCAACAACAAGTCACACCGGAGCTGGGGCTAGGAATCCACAAGAAATGGTGTCTTTATTGTCTAGTCACAGCCCAAAATAACCCATAGCAAGATAATTTTCCTACAACTATCCCAATATACCATCTCTCTTCCCCTTCAACCTGTACAATCCAAGGAATGAGATCCCCCTTGTCTGCATGCAGTCCCTCGAGCCATCCCACTTCTCTCCAGGGATCCAACACATGTCGGCTAGGAATCTCTCTTGTTGGGGACTCTAGGGACTTACAACTGCAACTCATTTTCTCTGTGGTAATTTATTATCTTTAAATCTCTTATATAGGCCTAAAACCTTTCTTCTTCATGCAATTACAACTCCAACAAGTTTCCCACAAACCCCACTATGGTTGTCTTCAAGCTCCAACACTCAGTCCTCTCTGGCTATCCCCAAAAAATGGTTGTAAAAACTATCTGCAATACCCATTCAAATTTCCCTTTTACCTATGTACATTGACTCTCACACTCCCTAATGTTGATTACACTCAGCCCCATGCTCTCAATAACTTATGTGAGGTGAATTTTCACACCAACCCTCTTAAATGTATTCAATGATTTGATTTTTATACACTCAAAAGGAAAATAGAAGGTTCATACAAAATAATAATTTCAAGAAAGTGGGTTGGGATTAATACACATGGATAATACACCCCTTGGACCCCCCTCTGTTGTGGAAACTTAAGCCCCATGACTCCATTCATGTCTGTCTATAGCTAATGATACATTTTATTTCATTATTTTGTTATACAATGTTCATGTATTACATTTCTTTGGATCACGACAGTACATTGTATTTACATTACATCATTAAACCGGGGATTTAAAATGGGGATGTTAGATTCCCCTCCCCCTACAATTTGCACCGTCCTTGGTGCACAACATAATGACAGTACATTGTATTTACATTACATCATTAAACCAGGGATTAAAAATGGGGATGTTGGATTCCCCTCCCGCTACACTTTTCACCATCCTTGGTGCACACCATCATACTGGTATACATGTACATAATTTTACATCACAATACTTGATACTTTTGCAAGTTCACAACTCCTACACCAATTCCAACCAACAATCTCTTGTTCTCCTCAACTTGCACAACCTAAGGAAGTGTACCCTCCTCTCTGCACCATAGTCTCTCGAGATGTACCACTTCCCTTTCAGGGCTCCATCACAAGTCATAAAGGAAGTCTCTGAGTTGTGTCTTTAGGAACTCCTATTTTCAAAATGGAGCATTGTAGACTTATATACAAATGTACATTCAACTTTCTTCAAAATTTCCAAAACAATTGTGAGTACTCTCGCATGGTCTCCTTGTATGCTCATGTGTCATATTCAAGACCGTAGCAGGTCCATTCAACCTTTACCATGCCGATGGATTTTTTATTAAGAAATTTGAATTTCTAGTCCATGATGCGCATTGGCTCCACCCAAAATCCCCCTTCATGCTCCATCTAGATCACAGTCCAATCAATCACGTGGTTAGGATCAACCACATATTTATTTAATAAAGACTCATGAAACACATTATGATATCGCATGGATGTAGACAATGCAATCATGCATGAAAATGGGATTATCTTCTATATAACTTCAAACAACCCACATTATCTTGTTGCCAAATTTGGGAAAATTCTCAATCTTAGCGAGATCATTTTATCCTTTGCTTTTAAAAACACATGCTCGCCCACTTTGAATTATTTATATGTCCTGATTTTATTTGCATAACTCGTTTTCCTATCTTGTGCAACCTTTAAATTTTGTCTGATCTTTACCATCTTCTCTTACATTTCCCTTAGCAATTATGGCCTAGTAACTACTCTATTTGATGGGTTATCCCAACTCACTGGCATGTTGCATTTCCTTCCAAACAAGGCTTCAAAATGGCTCATCTTCAATGATTCTTGATACCCATTATTGTAAGAAAAATCAACCAAATGAAAATAGTCTCCCACTTGGAAGGTTTGTCCATTACATACATTCTCAACATATCTTCAATTATCTGGTTGGTCCTTTATATCTGCCCATCCAACTCTAGATAATATGTTGTACTGAAATTCAAATTTGTCTCAAATCCCTTAAACACCACCTTCCAAAAATTAGAAGTGAAAATGGGATCTCTGTCTGACACTATTTCATTAGGAACACCATGTAGCTTGGAAATTTCCTTCATGCAAATCTATGCAATATGAACAATACATGTTAATGGCTGCAATGTGCATTTCTTGCAACCTCCTCCTGAGTGAATCAACCATTTTATTCTCTTTTCCCTTGATGTGGGAAGTCATATTCACTGAATAAATTCCATGCATCTAGTTTGTTTGGTGTTTAGCGTTGGCTTCTCAAACTAGTGTTTTAGACGACTATGATTTGTCTCCAGCTCAAATTTTCTTCCCATGAGATAATTCCTCCACATTTTTAAGGCATGAACTATGGATGCCAACTCCAAGTCATGGGTAGCGTAATTTCTTTCATGTTCATTAATATTTATTGACTCATAACATATGGCATGCCCATTTTGTGTAAGGAATCCACCAAACCCTTCCTTGTATGCATCTGTGCAAACAACAAAATGTTCATGTAGATCCACAACTTTTAAAATAGGTGCACTAGTCAACAACTCTTTCAAGTGCTAGAAACTTTTCTCACATTTGGTAGTCCATTCAAAATTTGTTCCTTTCTTTTGCAGTGAAGTGATTGGATGTGGGACCTTGGAGAAACCTTCAAGTAATCCCCTATAGTATCCAGTGAGTCCCATAAAATACCTCAGTTATGAAAAATTATTTGTTTTTAGCCAAATTTTGATTGCTCCATTATTCTAAGGGTCCACCACTATGCCCTCCTCTGAGATGATGTGGCACAAATAATGGATTTTCCTTTGACATAAAGTGCACATGCTTAACTTGACATACAATTGGTGCTATCTCAACACTTGTATCACCATCCTCAAATGTTTCTCATGCTCCACTTGTGTCTTGGATTATATAAGAATATCATCCAAGAAGACAATGATGAATTTGTCCTGGTAATACACTCCATTCATTAGACACATAAAAGTATCTAGTTCATTTGTTAGGCCAAATGGCACCACCACAAACTCATAATGGCTATACCTTGTCTGAAATTATGTCTTGTTGGTGTCTTCTTCTCTGATTCTCACCTGATGGTAACTTGACCTCATGTCAATATTGAAAAATATCATTGTTATCTTTAGTTGATAAAAAATATCATTGATCCACAACATAGGGTACTTGTTCTTTATAGTAACCTTATTAAGTTGTCTGAAGTCAATACAAAACCTCATAGTTCCATCCTTTTTCTTCACAAAGAGCACTCTGGCACCCCAAGGCGAGACACTTGGGAATATGTACCCCTTCTTCAACAATTCTTCTAGTTGCATTTGCAACTCCTTAAGCTCTAGTGTGCTCATTATATTGGGATTTTTGGACACTAGGGAAAATTCTAGCATTAATTCAATAGAGAAGTCAATATCTATTTTTGGTGGAAATCTTAGAAATTCCCCAAATACATATTCATAGTCCTTCAGAATTGGATAGTCTTTGAGACTTGGCTCCTTATCCTTTATCAACTCTTCCATATGGGTTGCATATACCTAGAACCCTTTTCTAAAAAATATTTTCAGTTGTATTGATGAATTCTCTCTAACACATATAGGTCTTGGAATACCTTGCCCTATTCTTCAGTTCCCTTCTTCATCAAGGCATGTGAAAGCCTTGTTTTAGTAATCTAGGATAGAACAATGCTTGTCCAACAAATCCATACCAATTAATCAATCATATGACCCAAGTGGTATGATGTTTAAATATTCCTTAGTGCTAACTCCACTCATGTTCACTAGGAAATCCTTGACAATTTCACTATTTTTTCTCTTGGTTCCACTGGCTAACTTAACCAGCCAAGACTTTTCAATTCTTACATCTCTTCAATTTAAACCTTTCAATTATTTTTGGATCTATATAGCTATGACTAGCTATAGAATCAATCAAAATAACTATGTGCTAATTATCAATCTTACCTTCTACCTCAATCATGTGGGATTGGTATTTTTCTTGTCTGTTGTCAAGGGATGCACAAATCCTTGGCATGCTCCTATCCATGTCATCCATTGTATCAACTTCCTCAAGGTTATGAACAACCCTCTTCCTTTCTCCCTCATGAGGAAAATCCTTATACAAGTGGTCTCCTTCACATCCCCAATACTTTATGGGATACAACCTTGGCCTTTTCACCAATAAATCTCTCATTTTATGTTCACCTTGTGCTAGCTGACCTTGTTGATATGATTGAGAGTTGTTTCTAACAAAAGAAGTATTGAATCCCTTCTTTCAATGATCCATATTGCATCTCTTCTTGTCATCCCAATCCTTTTTGAAATATGGCCTTCCTTTTTTCTTCTCATACAAATACTTAGTCTTCACCATGGCTTATTCCAAAGTTCTAGGCTCATCAAATTGGATTTTATATTTGTAAAATGATGGAAAACCACTCAAGAAACTCTATATTTTCACCTTCTCGTCCCTAATGAAGTACACATACCTCATAATATCCAGGAATTTCTTCTCATATTTCTCCATAGTCATATTTCCTAGCTTGAGCTCAAAGAATTCTTGCATCTTCTTGGCATAGTAATGCTTTGACAAGCACTGTTGTTGGAAATATCTCTTGAAGTTCTTCTGGGAAATTCTCTTTTGATCAATATGCTTGACCTTCTTCAGTTGGTCCCACCACATGGACGCCTTCCCCTGAATATGATATATGGAAACCCTTGCCTCCAGGTTTGATGAGTAATTATGAAGCTCAAAATATTTTCTCATGCCCAAAACCAAGCTTCAACATCTCTCCATTCCTATTCTCTCCATTAAATGATGGTGGCTTGATATTCTTTAGATCTCCTTGCAAAATATTTGACTCATGCCTCCTCCTCTAATTTCTAACATGGGGCACACTTGGGCTTCTCTCTGACCCTGAACATGCATGTACTCTTCTGGTCGAGTGTCCTAGTGAATGATGAGGTCTACTAACACTCCTTGATTTCCTAGATCACCCATGGTCATTCATCCCATCTTGAGACTTGAATGTTGCTATTTACCTTACACCAGATGCTTGTTTAGTGTCAGGATATGTATTGACTTTCTGTTGCAACATATTCAAACTTTGTAGCATCTATGTGTTAATTTGATTATGACCCTCTTGAGATATTATCAACCTTTCATTGTCTTATCTATAGGTCTATGCTTCTTTCTGCAAACTTCTCATAGTCTCAATTAACTCCACTGGCTCCACCCTACTTCTACATCCATTGGACTTAGTCTCTACATTTCCCGATGTGTAAACCTTGAATCTCATCTTCATGGTTGTAAGATACTTGGGCATATCTCGTATCTCTAGTACTCATATAGGAACCAAATTGATTTTCTCGTTTCTCTAATTCTGCAAGAAATGTGCACACAACAATTATTGTTAGAATTATGCATATTGTAAAATTGTTATTAATTAAGCTACAATCCCTTATTTTCCTTAATGTTTTGAAGAAAAATAATAAAATAATCAAAATTTTGAGCTTTCAAACATATTCCCTTCTAAATTATCTCTATCATGACTGTACTTATGTCTCAATCTGATTTCTGAGTTGAAAGTTATGGCTGTCTAAAATCAATAGTTTCACCACCTTTTTGCACTTGCTTCACTGGTACCAATAATCTCAAGGGATAACTTATGCCTCTTATATAAAGAAATATGGTGAGAACTAGGGAAATTTTTACATCGAGCACTGATATTATTCTTGATTGGGAATACATAGAAACTTTTATATTAAGGATATGATGATCCATCCAACTTCTGCATCAATCTAGATTTGACAACTTTTCCCTTTTGCATTTCCTCTAGAATTAGAATTTTTAGACGAAAATGACTATATCCCAAATGGAGCAAAATTGGAAAAAAAATCCCTCAAGACAAAGTTATCTAGATTGATGAGTAGGTAAAATGTCAGCTAAATACTTTTTTTGGATTGGTGATCTGGGGTCCCTTTTCCTCCTCTGAAGATTTCAAAAATCCCCCAAAAGTTCCAAAGGATAGTGGATTTTTCCTTGTTTCAACATCTCCACTCCAAAATCTTTTGCATTTTGCTAGATTCTCAACTAGGTATTTTCATGCCTACTTTTTATGCTCCCTATTAAAATTTCAACTTGATTTGGGCCCCAGTTACTGAGCACGACCTAGATATTTAAAAACCATTATTTTACGTTTTCTAGAAAATAGAAGCAAAAATGACCAAAGGTTGTCCATGGCACATTTGTATCCACTATCACCGCAGACGTACCCTCTAATTTTCATCTAATTCTGAGTTTTTTTGCTCCTCTTATGGCCAAAACAAGTTTTTGGCTCCAGAATTTTTGTAAACTTGCCTATTTTCTCCTTCCCTTTCCTTCTCGTCTTCTTCTTCTCTCCTTCTCTCCTTCTCTTCTCTTCTCTTGTCCTTCTTTTCTTATTTTTTTCCCCTGTATTGGTGAGTTGGAATCTTTCTTTCGTGTCGATACACGCTCCTTTATCATCGATCAAAGATCTTTCTCTCTTGTCGATACATGCCCTTGATCAACAATCAAAGATATTTCTTTCTCTCCAATACACACCCTTTATCGACGACCAAATATGTTTCCCTCTCAACGATACACTCCCTTTATAGACGATCAAATATCTTATTTTCTCGTCGATACACTCCCTTTATGGATGATCAAATATATTTGTCTTCGCTAACATTTCGATGCACAAAATACTTTTCTTTGTCAAAGTTTCGACACCTAAATGTCTTTCCTTTGTCGATATTTCAACACCCAAAATAATTTTCTTCACTGACGTTTTGGCACCCAAATTACTTCTCTTCATCGAATTTTTGGTGCACAAATGTCTTTCCTTCGCTGATGTTTCAGTTCCCACAGGAATTTTCTTTGTTAACGTTTTGGTGCCCAAAAGAATTTTATTTGTTGACGTTTTGGCACCCAAATGTATTTCCTTCGCTGACACGCTCTGTATCAGCCAAAAAGAAACTTTTTGACACTTAGTTGATTTTTCGTGTTTTTGAGCTTGTTGCGACTATCGTAGAGAATGCCCGACTCGAGCATTTAAACCAAATTCAACCATTTAAGGGCCAAATTTACCCCCTAGACAACCACCACACATACACACACACAATAAAAAACTTGGGACCTTGAACCCAATTCCTCATGTTAGGCAAAACCAAATTTTCACCCAACTCTACACACAGACTGAAGTTTTGTCGTACTGTAGTAGATCCAGAAAATCTTGGTGTTGCAATCAGAGCTCTGATACCACTCTGTAGCACCCCCACTACTAAAAGAAACAAAATTTTATGATACATATTTAAACTAAATGCATACAATAATATAAAAGAAAATGCAACTAGCATAAATATTTAAAAACATGAATGTAGTGTATTAAACATGCACAACAATTATTCATTCACAAAAAAATCAAAGTAAACAAACACAACAACTAAAACCCATGAATAAAAATAGTGAATAGAGATAAAACACTTATCTTGTTAAGAAAATATGCAACTAGCTGCAAAGGACATATATTCCACCCAACCGTTGTAACACCCCAGTTTTTTATCCCAATGAAGTAGAATGTGTTATGTGAATATGACTTAGGATGGTGAGCCAGTAAAGTTGAAAAGGGGTTGGAGTGCCTAGAAAATGTAATACATCTATATGTATTATAAAATACATTGTTGGCTTCAAGATGGACAAGGACAAGATATAGGGGGATATGATTCCACGAGAGAGGGGGCTTAAGGGGCTAAGCCTTTTATTATATTTACCCATAATTGATTTTATGAAGAAAAGTGGTTACATTAGCCTCTTGGAAAGGTCATGTGGTTCTTTATTTCCAAGTAATTATATAAAACACTCTTTGGGAGATTTTGGGGTTCAATTCTTTTCACTCTTTCTTTTGGGGGGGTTCACTTGCTCTTCTCCATTCACTCTTACACTCTTCTCATTCTTTCATTCTTGGTTCCTCTTTTTTGTTAATTCATGTCCTCTTGGTCTAAGCATGGAAACTAATGGTTGGAAGAGAAAATCCATTGCTAGATGGATGTAATAAATTATTGATCATTCTAGGTGGGAATCAATGCCTCTGGGCATGAGATTAATGGTAGTTCTGAAAGAACTGTCCACAACTGAGAATACTTGGAGTTTCTAGCAGTGATATTTCCTGACCAGTAGCACTAGATCCCTAGACAAAAATGGAATAGCCTAAGGGGCTGCATGGTAGAGAAAGGGGTTCATTTATTTGGGTTGTGCAGGCTGAAGGGGAAAGAGAGATGGAAATTATGATTTTTCGTGTGGTTGGGAAAACCTAAGAGCTTATTAACCAAATGTTGTTTGTTTTAGATTTGGCCTAGGACCCGTCCTTGTGGATTCATAGCCTTGGCTTGAGGGTGACCTACTATTGAGAATCAAAACAATATTTTCTATGGTTGGGAGGAACATCCTTGGTTTATAGACAGTTGATGATGGTTTAATTAAAGATAAGTTCTCTCTGTGTTTTTTGTATATTTATATTCTGTTGTGTATTATTATTATTATCTCTGAGATATGTATTTAGAATGTGCTTGCTTGCTGGTTATTTTTGTGCATGGCACGTTGTTCCCTTCTTGGATGGTTTGGCATGAATCTTGATTATTTCATGTGTGGTTATTGCAATCTTTCATGCTTGATTTTTGAATTATTTTCTATCAGAATTCAAGATTGGTTTCGAAGTGAGTTCTTGAGGTAGCGTGCCCGACCTATGGGTGGTCGGGTACATTATATATTGGTATCAGATCTTCTAGTCGAAACACCGGACTGGTATGGGCTAGAAATGTTGGACCTGGTATTCTGTCTAGGAATATTGTTTTCCATCAATGTCAACCATGGAAAACCTATGCAGAAAATATCAAGAGAAAGAGTGTTGCAGAAACCACGCAGAAGCTAGAGTGTCGTGCAGATAGAGATTCTTTGTAAAGTATTGTCGAATCATGACTGTTCCCTTTTAGATTTCGGGAGCGATCAAAACCGTTGAATCAAGGAGTTTTAGATCTTCATATTGGGAGATAGGTAAACAATTACTATTAGATAAAGGGAAGCCAAAAGATGGGAAAGATCAAGTCCCAACTATCAGATCAAACTGGTCGATCATCAATCGTTCATCCAACTTCATATTCTTATTCATGGGTTTTATCATCCAACTTCATATTCTTATTCATCAATACTTCCACATATAACACTTCCTCTTCATCCTAATGTTGCAACACTAATATTTTTCTCACTCACTTCCCCAAAACTACCATCGTGCATCATTTGTGATGATTCCTTTGAAATTGGTTGCACATTCAATATTGGTGATTCTAAATTTATGTTTGCATGGTTGTTGGGATTCTCTATAGTTTCTTGATTCCCTAATTAGCATTCTAGGATTTACCTTAATTTCATGTATGTTCCTTGGTCCTACCATTTTTTTGCTCAAGCCACTTTATCTATTGCATCAGATTTTATTCTCCCAATATTTTATTTATTGTTGTAACCATCATTTGATCTCTCTCCTTCCTTTGATTTTCATTTATTTTCTACCTCTTCTTTTCTATTATCAACCTATGATTTTCTACCTTTTTGTCCATGACTTATGTTTATACTCATCTTCTTCCAACTTATTATTGGATTTCCTTTCTCTTATTGTTGGCCTATTATGTTTGTGTTTGATCCTCTTTCTTTCCATATTATTGGTGCAACCGTTCCTCGACGAACAACCGCTCTCACCAGGACCTTCTCTTCTCTCGGCCCGAAGAACGCAAAGATTCTTCTGTTCCCCTTGTGGGAATCCTTCGTACCCACAGTGACTCTTTACCCGCGCGATCCTCCCTTCCTTGATTATCGGAGGATCGGCCCTCGCAGCTTCGCGAGTTCAGCAACTAAATATTAGACCCTTGGATCCCCGAGACCCGATTTCTCTGGTCAACGTTGACCTTCCTTCGGCGTATCGGAACCTCGCGCTATCGCGACTTGCGTCACTATACTTTCGGGGTCCCAACTCCCAAGATCTGAAACACCGAGATGCTGATAACTTGCTATCTCGCCTCTCGCTTCCTCGCCCCTCGTGAGACCACTCTCACTGCTCTTCTGCTCCTGAGACCCGATGTCCGGAGATGGCCTGCTACGTCACCCGACTATGACCTACACTATACACGAGATTGGCGGGACTTCACTTCTCGCGATCTCCTTTTCGAGAAGTAGGAGTCTTACCTCGTGAACTCCCGATGCGTCCGATCCATGAGACGAGTCACACTCCTTGTGGTCGACGACTTCTATCAAATCTAAGCTTTGAGCTTTCTTCCGTTTGCACCGCAGACTTCACGTCCACTTTTCCTCCTTGCGCAAGTCCTGAATAAGAACGTCTCTCTATGAGACCCGTCCGCCGACCTGCTCGCTTCTCTTTGCGACCTGTTCCACGGATATTCTCGCCACTGCTCTTCGACTACTTCGAAGGCCTATCTTTCCTGAGCTTTTATCACCTCTGACTCCTTCAGAGACTTTCTGCGTAAGCTGCTCACACTCGAACTTCAACAACTCTTGAAGTGGTGAGTTCATCTGGAATCTGTGCACTCACCTGCAACAGAAGTCCTCGTCTCCCTTTTCTTAGACTCGCCTCTGAGACTACAATCAAACCTGCACGTCACCTGCACGGTTCAAATAAACCAACACAACTTATGGGTGGATGAGAATGAGAGTTAAACTATCTAGCCTCCTCAACGCACTCTATGCAGAGGAATTTCACTGCACTCTATGCAGGAATCTCTTGGCTCAAACAGAGAAACGATTGAAACTCATTCTCTTCTCTCTCCCAGATTTCTAATCTGCCATGAGATTACATATGTAGCATATATAATGAAGGCATAACAAGAAGCAAGTATGAAACAACATAATATCAACAACACACAGAGAATAATCACAGCCATGAAATTGAATCAAAGCTTTCCTATTAATTCAATATCTATACATGTGGATTCTTCACCGGTTCTCTGCTTCACTCTCTCCTTTCTCCTGAATGCTAATGTTGCTTCGAATAATCTGAATACAATAATACAAAGGAGGGTGCCTATATTCCGTTTTCCCTCTCGAAAGCAAAACTGTCTAATCTAGACTTAATTAATTTATCTACTTGCATTAAATCTAATAAATGCTTCAGCTACCTAAGGATGAGAGCTTATCTGCTCAAGGTCCGTTACAATGTACAAGTGCGCTTCATCACATCAATACATTAATGTTTGGTGCACCAAATATCAAAATATTTCAAAGTTTAAATGCTGGCGCTCTCCAGCTGTCTTTTCTTTGCTCCACACGCTGGCTCGCTTGATGGGTTGTGGATGCTCCTGCATCATACTCCTCGGCTCAAAAGATTTCATGGGATCCTGTCCATAAGCTCCTGTACAGTCCGCCCATGTTTCTGTATAACTGCCTCTGTCTCCCAGCTGGCATCCTCCACTGGGTGATTCTTCCATTTTACCAGGTACTCAAAATATTGCTTCCTCCTGGTCTTTCTGCCTATTCTTTTATCCAGTATGCACTCCATCTCAGGCTTCTGTGCAACTGGTAATTGCTTCTGCCACTGGACCACTGGTTCATCAGTTCCAGTTTCTGCTTCATCAGCTCTGTAAGGGTATAAATCCGAAATGTTGAAAATCGGAGATATCCCGATGCCCTATGGCAACTCAAGCTCGTATGCATTTTCCCCGAATTTCTTCAGGACTTTGCATGGCCCAATCTTCTTCATATTGAGCTTGTTGTATGTTCCCCTTGGGAACCTTTCCTTCCTCAGGTGCGCCAAAACCATGTCTCCAACTTCAAACTGAAGTGGTCTCTTCCTCTGATCGGCTCTGCGCTTATATTCTTGGTTGGACTTTTGCAGTCGCTGCTTCACCTCCGCGTGAAGTTCCTGCATCGCCTCAGCGAACTCTTCTTCTCTCGCGCTGCTAGTTTTAGCCTGTTCTGACTCCCTGAGTTCAGAAACTCCTCTCGCCTGTGTCCCATACAAAATTTGAAACGGGCTCTTACCTGTACTCCGATTTACCAAATCGTTGTACGCGAATTCTGCCTGTGGTAAGATCTGATCCCAGCTGTTGTGATGCTCCGTCACCAGGCTTCTCAGTAAGTCCCCCAGGCTTCTATTGACCACCTCGGTCTGTCCATCTGTCTGCGGATGGTAAGCAGAGCTGAATGTCAAATCAGTACCCAGCTTCTTCCATAGCATCCTCCAAAAATGACCTATG
>SNQJ01S0026488.1:120303-131528 GCA_010110895.2 Picea sitchensis | reverse complement strand
CTCACTTCCTCGCCCCTCGCGAGACCACTCTCACCGCCCTTCTGCTCCCGAGACCCGATGTCCCGAGATGGCCTGCTACGTCACCTGACTATGACCTACACTATACACAAGATTGGCGGGACTTCACTTCTCGCGATCTCACGATCTCCTTTTCGAGAAGTAGGAGTCTTACCTCGTGAACTCCCGATGCGTCCGATCCATGAGACGAGTCACACTCCTTGTGGTTGATGGCTTCTATCAAATCTGAGCTTTGAGCTTTCTTCCGTTTGCACCACAGACTTCACGTCCACTTTTCCTCCTTGCGCAAGTCCCGAATAAGAACGTCTCTCTACGAGACCCATCCGCCGACCTGCTCGCTTCTCTTTGCGACCTGTTCCACGGATATTCTTGCCACTGCTCTTCGACTACTTCAAAGGCCTATCTTTCCTGAGCTTTTATCACCTCTGACTCCTTCAGAGACTTTCTGTGTAAGCTGCTCACACTCGAACTTCAACAACTCTTGAAGTGGTGAGTTCGTCTGGACTCTGTGCACTCACCTGCAACAGAAGTCCTCGTCTCCCTTTTCTCAGACTCGCCTCTGAGACTACAATCAAACCTGCACATCACCTGCACGGTTCAAATAAACCAACACAACTTATGGGTGGACAAGAATGAGAGTTAAACTATCTAGCCTCCTCAACGCACTCTATGCGGAGGAATTTCACTGCACTCTATGCAGGAATCTCTTGGCTCAAACAGAGAAACGATTGAAACTCATTCTCTTCTCTCTCCCAGATTTCTAATCTGCCATGAGATTACATATGCAACATATATAATGAAGGCATAACAAGAAGCAAGTATGCAACGACATAATATCAACAACACATAGAGAATAATCACAGCCATGAAATTGAATCAAAGCTTTCCTATTAATTCAATATCTATACATGGGGATTCTTCACCAGTTCTCTGCTTCGCTCTCTCCTTGCTCCTGAATGCTAATGCTGCTTCGAATAATCTGAATACAATAATACAAAGGAGGGTGCCTATATTCCGTTTTCCCTCTCGAAAGCAAAACTGTCTAATCTAGACTTAATTAATTTATCTACTTGCATTAAATCTAATAAATGCTTTAGCTACCTAAGGACGAGAGCTTATCTGCTCAAGGTCCGTTACAATGTACAAGTGCGCTTCATCACATCAATACATTAATGTTTGGCGCACCAAATATCAAAATATTTCAAAGTTTAAATGCTGGCGCTCTCCAGCTGTCTTTTCTTTGCTCCACGCGCTGGCTCGCTTGATGGGTTGTGGATGCTCCTGCATCAATTATTCCTTTTTTAATATCTCAAGAGTGATTTATTTTGCTACCTATCTCATTGAACTCCATTCTTCTTCTTCTTGCACCCACGTTTCCTCTCTATCCTCGTTCTAATGCGTGAAATGTAGGATGAAATTGTTGATATATTGGTCCTATTATTGATTCTCATCCTTGAAAACTTCATATTCAACCAAATTCAGTAATCTAGTTTCTTTCACTCCTCGTTGGAGTCATCATAATTTTACCTTTCCTCATCTAGCAATCTGATGCCATAATATGATATAGAAGTTTCATCCTCATTTATGAAATCTCAAAAAGGAAATTTGGTACCACTCATGCTCAAACCAACACCCTTTGGATCATTTTGACTTTCTCTTATAGAAATGGGACCCACTTCCAGCCAAATTTTTTTTCCTAATACATGGGTGTTAGGAGATTCTTAGGGTAGTATTTTTCCAAATTGGGAAGAATATAGTTCTCATCTAACATATAAGCCATATTTCTTAGCTCCTTCAACTTATCCTTTGAATACACCTAACCTACCAAATTTATAGGTGGATTGAATGGTGCTTCTTTCTATTCTTCACACTGAAATGATAATTAGTGGACACAATCTTCTTGGGAAACTCCAAAATGCTAATGCCTTTTTTTACCAATTTTGAAAATTTTATTGGGTGGTCCAAAACCTCCCAAACCCTAAGGTAACATAACTATACCATCTAAACCACTTATCTCAGATACACTTCATGCCTGAGTACATCCCTGCTAAGGTTGGTGTCAACCATCTTAAGGGTGATGGGAAACAAATCATTCCTCCAACAAACACTGAAAGTCAATTCCAGGGACTTCCTTTCCACTGATCAATAAATATGGCCCATGAATCATTCCTCTAACAGAGACTGAAAATCAATTCCAGGGACTTGCTTGCCACTTATCAGTAAATCTGGCCCATGAATGGACATTTATTTTTTGAATTTTCTTTCTGTGCATGTAGTTACATGCCTAAAATAGAGCACTACTGATATTTGATCTTTAAGTTTATATTTTATATGGAAAACATGAATCTAGATCATAATGATTATCATGGTAGTTTTCACACAAAAAAAATTCTAGAACTTATTTACTAAGAGGAAAATACAGTACATCTGAAGGCCCTAGTTATGTTTTGAAATATCCCATGGATTGGCTTATTAGCTGTCGGATAATAACAGTAGCACCAAGTATCAGTGGGAGAGTGTCTTCTCTAAAAAATGGGGAGACCTTAGAGATAAAATGTATTTGTTGGTTTCCCTCGATGGTGTTAAGAGAAATAAAAATGAAACTATAGGTTTAACCAAATAGTTCAAAGATTGGATACATACATTAAACCTCCAAAGACAGAACACGATACATATAAGTTAGAACATATAACTTAGTGAAGAAAAACCATACATATAAGTTTGAAAGATATGTTCTAAATTAGAACATATAAGTTAGTGAGGCTCCCATATAACTTATCTCATGAAATGGGATCATTTTCTTTGAATACAATATGCATCTATGCATCTCTCTTGCATAAGACTTTTTGTGTCTTATTCAATCCTATTCACCACTTTCTATAGCTTGCACTTTCCTTTTATCATTGTTTCCCACTTCACAGTAGGTTCCTTAATGTTCTTCAAATTCTAATGACCATAAGTAATAGAGTTGAGATTGACACAGGCCTCAAATATTCCCATCTTTCTCTTCATTGATGCCTGAAGCTCATCCCACATCAAATTTTTTAGCATATGCATGTTTTCTCTTGAAAATTTAGATCCCGAAGCTTTCTTTCATGGTCATCACTTTGCATATTGCTTCCTTGGACCAAACCTTGATCTAATCTAGGTAATCTCCAAAAGTAGTCATCTCTATAATGTTCATTTTCATCCTTATCTTTCCCTTCTTAAAATTATATTCAATATGTATGTTGGGCTTGTACTTATTGAATACATAATTTCTCTCTTCCAACTTAAACAAGTTCTTCTCCAATTCTAGTTTCATGGACATCATTTTAGACTTTCTCATATCTCTTGGTATCACAAATACTCACTAATAAAATTAATGCATAGGGTTCCTTGGCCTCCTTGGCTCAAGATTGATATAACTTCTTTGTTGTTGCCTTAGAAATTATCTCTTTATATTTTGTAGGAGGAGTCGTTGCTCCTTTACCATGGACATG
Source organism: Picea sitchensis (assembly GCA_010110895.2). Taxonomy (NCBI): domain Eukaryota; kingdom Viridiplantae; phylum Streptophyta; class Pinopsida; order Pinales; family Pinaceae; genus Picea; species Picea sitchensis. The sequence continues at coordinate 128,028 of SNQJ01S0026488.1, read as the reverse complement.
CTTTGCTAAAATTCTTGCATGAGATATGGCACACTATGCCAAAAAATGAACAAGATCTTATCTTCATCTAAAGCATGTGATTTCCATTAAGTGTCCTTTAACATTGGAGAAATTTAGTGCCTCCATATTTTAAGGTTGGACCTCTACCCATGTGAACTAATAATCAACTTTGTTCATCATTGTCTTCAACTTATTTGCAAACATGGGCTCATTCATATTTCTAATTAGTGTGTTTGCTTCCTCATTATATGTTATTTTCACATGGGTTTTATCATCCAACTTCATATTCTTATTCATCAAGACTTCCACATCTAACTCTTCCTCCTAATCCTAATGTTGCAACACTAATATTTTTCTCACTCACTTCTCCAAAACTACCATCATGCATCATTTGTGATGATTCCTTTGAAAGTGGTTGCACATTCAATATTGGTGATTCTAAATTTATGTTTGCATGGTTGTTGGGATTCTCTAAAGTTTATTGATTCCCTAATTAGAATTATATGATTTACCTTAATTTGATGTATGTTCCTTGGTCCTACCATTTTTTTGCTCAAGCCACTTTGTCTATTGCATCAGATTTTATTCTCCCAATATATTATTTATTATTGTAACCATCATTTGATTTCTCTCCTTCCTTTGATTTTCATTTATTTTTTACCTCTTCTATTCTATTATCAACCTATGACTTTCTACCTTTTTGTCCATGAATTATGTTTATACTCATCTTCATCATCTTATCAACTCCTTCAACTTATCCTTTGAATACACCTAACCTGCCAAATTTATAGGTGGATTGAATGGTGCGTCTTTCTATTCTTCACACTGAAATGGTAATTAGTGGACACAATTTTCCTGGGAAAATCCAACATGCTAAGGCCTTTTCTAACCAATTTTGAAAATGTTATTGGGTGGTAAAAAACCCCCCAAACCCTAATGTAAGATAACTATAGCATATAAACCACTTATCTCAAATACACTTCATGCCTGAGTACTTCCTTGCTAAGGTTGGTGTCAACCAACTTAAGGGTGATGCGAAACGAATCATTCCTCCAACAGAGACTGGAAGTCAATTCCAGTGATTGCCTTGCCACAGATCAGTAAATCTGGCCCATGAATCATTCCTCCAACAAAGAAAGAAATTCAATTTCAGGGACTTCCTTGCCACTGATCAGTAAATCTGGCCCATGAATGGACATTTAGTTTTTGAATTTTCTTTCTGTGCAATCTGATTGTGTATTATTTTACATCCTCCATTGTTTCTTATGGTTTATTGTTGATTTATGGCATGAAGATCTTCCTATATTATGTGAGAGGCACACGACATCAAAGTTGAGCTCATATGAAGATTTACAAACAATCAACTTCCTTGACTTTCGAGGAGAAGATTTAGCCAATATGAATTTTTGGCACATGTGACTGTTACAACAATAAGGAAAGGTCAAACACATGGATACATGCAACCCTCATTACAATTATCTTTAATTTTTTGTCTTATGTTACATGTAACCTTCATTACAGTTCTCTTTAATGCTTTGGATTATGTCTTTTTATGCTGTAAGGGATATTAATGTCTAGAGAATTACTAAATAATTTCTAGATATTTAATGAGGAGAACCATCCATTTGTTGTTCGGGACAATCATATTATTTCCATTGTTCTTCATCTTCCTTCTGTATTATTTTATTCCAGAGTATATTACAAGGAGGAAGTGATGGAGCAAAAGCCTCGCCCTTGTGCAGCAGTGGAAGGGACTCAGATAATGGTAACTATAGTCAGAATTGAGTGGATATTTTGATGTTGTTACCTTTTATTTCTCTCCTCGACATGTCCTTTTATAGCCATGTTTCTTGAAAAAAACTGTATTTTTCTATTTGTTGCGTGCTTACTTTAGATTTTTTGAGGCTGAACTCCAGGTTGAGAATATTTTCTATAACGTGGTTGCCCGTAGAAAATCATTCAAGAATTTAAGCGATGAATATGCATGCATTTTAGATGTTATCATTCCGTATGCAATTCACAAAATCAACGGGACATTTTCCTGTAAAAAGGTCATTTTTTTCATTAGTTCAACTCTTTTTCTCCCATTGCTTGGTGTTTTTTGGGGGTGCTTGAATTTTTAGATGCACTTAGCAGGAAATTTCCTTTTATATTCTTTTGCAGCGTGGTGACAATAGAGCAGATATTCACACCACATGTATGGGTTCAAGAACATATGCAATCAGATCAGTTTATGGTCCAGTTGTTTCTCGTGATATTGTTGAAATAGTAGCTTCAAACAATGAGCCCTCCCACTCTATCTTTAATATGGAAGGGTTTATTTCACGTGCAAATTACAGTGCCAAGAAAACGACAATGGTGTTGTTTATAAACGGTAAGAATGGATTAATTTTGGTACTGGGTGCAATCCTTTCCATATTTTCTGATCTATATATATTTTGGAAATTAGAGAGTGTATAGATATTACACTAAATTATTTTGTCAATATGTTTAGATTACGAATTCTTTTATTGAATATAAAACACAGTCATCTTTTAAATCATAGACTTTCTAACAAGTATCATTGTGGAAGGGAAATGATGTTGTTCTAAAGTAGAAAAAAGATGCATTTTCAGAAAAGTGAGCAATTTTATTTGTAGGAAAGAATTTGATGAAATCTGTAATCAAGAGACGTGAGATTTTCACTTTTTTCTGCAGTCTAGTTCGTATTATTAGGAAAATGAATCTGAAGCCCTCCTTTTGTCACTACAAAACTATAACTGGCATCGTTGTACTTATATAAGAAGTGAGCACAAGGTTTACAGTTTTTTGCTCAGGGAAAAGCTAATCTTGTATTTAATTTTATTTAATTTTGTAGAATCTTCCTTGTGTCCAACAAGTTCACTCTTCCCAAATCCAGGAGTGTTAGAATTAATGTAACTAAGCCTAGCTTTTGAATTTTGACATTCAAATCAAAACCTCTTGAGTTTTGGCTAAGAAGTTGTGAGTGTATGGGTGTCTAATTCACCAAAGTTTCCCAAGACTTGCACCTGGCGCCAACTGCAAACACAAGTACATGCACTAGCACAAGTGGTCCTTGAGTGGAAGAATGTCACTAGGGAGACTTGAGACTTGGTAGGGACATTAATAACACCCTGATTTCACCGTCTAGGCAAGTCCCTATTGGCAATCTTGTATTTAATTGATAAATATGAAATATTGAACATGGTCTTGACCCTTCCCCATAGAATTGGCCTTTTATTGATCAAGCCTAATATTGATGATGCCAACTCCTAACTATTATATTATTTATACAATACAAGATAAGATAATTTTATTAATGTCCAACATTTGACAAAAAAGGTCAATGGGACTTAAAGGTTAAAAGTACAATTAGTGATATCAATTTTTATGGGTGCCCTAATCTATGTTGATAGCATAAAGAAAAATATAACATGACCTAAATATTTTATCAAACACGAGGAAGAGAAGAGAGTGCAAGAGAGCATCTAGCAGTTTGTAGGATAAGATAAAGAGGAACATGGTGAGGAGGAAGAACTATCCGCGGTGGAGTCAAGCACTGAGAAGGATCAAATGCATTGTCTAATGATGTTTGGGGAGTATGTAGGAGTGAGAGGACTTGGTTGGATGATCTTGGGAGGCATTTGAGAAACATGAGTAGACCTTATATGTCAGAGAGTGACAACATGGCAAGAATCAAAACTCAGTTCCTTCCTTCATCAATAAAAGGAAGAGAACTTTGGAGCCCTAGTTTTAGACATCACATGTTATGGATTTGCATAGTTTCAAAATACCTTCAGAAAAAGAAATGTATTCTTACAAATTACCTCCCTCCCAGGTATTCAACTATATCAGGAAGGAGGTTGGAGCTTGAAATAAAGTAATAAAAAAAATTGTGACAACATTTAAATTAACAATAGCTCTTGCATGGTCACAAAAATATCTGATTTCTCTGGTTTTTCATATACAGGTTCATGTCAATGGATATCTGTGTCATTCCTGTATGCATTGAGTACATAGCATGCTATGTATCTTGTTTCTTTTCTAATGATCACTTTACAGGAAATGCAATTTTGTTTTTTTACAAAATTCAGTAGAGTAGTTCTGGTATGTCATAAACAAAATTATGGGAAAACTCAAGGCCAACATAATTTCACTTTGACAATTCACTTGGAGACAAGCCAAAACTATTGGTTAAAATCTTGCAAGTAGGGAGGCAACACTAAATAACGAGAAAGATATGCCATACATATAGTAAGGGCCAAAATTTCAAAAAGGTGTCAGGGCTTGGATCACCTCATTCTTGTCAAATAGCCTCAACTGGCAGAGCTAGTCTCCTCTGGTTCTTTCTTTTTAGGTACAACCACTTACTCCTCATTATCTTGTACTTCTTGCAAAATTTAACACTAAATATGAAGTACGTTTTAGCCTTCTTATACAACTTTTTAGATTTCTCTTTGTACTTTTCTTTTTGTGAGGAAACTGTTGCAATCTGGGTTTTCAAGGTAGCATTCTCTCTCTTCAGAAATCTGTCTAGCACTCTATATTCCTTAAGCCTCTCCTTCCAAGAAACCACTTTATCTCTTTTCATTCTGACCATGTTTTCATCCTTAGGATCATCAAGGAAATCTATCCTTCTCCTTTTCCTGTTGGTGGATGCCTCTTATGTATCAGGTGCAATACGTTGCTTTCATTTCTTGACTCTCTTATTCTTTCCAAGAGGATTCACATGATCTTCTTCATAGGTGAACTCAGACCAAAACAAAAATTACCCCCATGTTTTCTTCCTTTTCTTCATTTCTTCAATGATGAGTAATTTAATCAAAGCACAATGAAAAAGTCTGGTCTCGGCCTTAGCAGGATTGGCTTTGACCTTGTTAGACATTTTTACTAGGCTTTACCAAAGAAAATAGGGCATATTGACTGGATGAGTACCTGTGAAATGTTCCAATAATCTAATGTGATACAGGGAAGTTGAATTATACCTTCTCTCACATGTTATATACCTTTGAATAAAAACTAGTAGTTCATTCCACTCCTTCCTTATGTAAGCACTTGAAACACTCTTCCCTAGTTTCCATCCTTGATGTCATGTAAGCCCTTGGAACAACCTTGACAAACAAAACCCTTGATGCTTGCAACATTGTCTAAAGGATGGACACACTATGTTTCTTTTTCCAAATATGTAAAATGAGTATATTACAGTTTAATGAAAACATTTCCCTATTATTATATATGGGTTTTATACTTTATCAAAAACAATTCCAAGACTTTACAAGGTTTTATAATTTGGTGAAAAATTTGCCAAGATTTTACAAGATTTTATAATTCAATGAAAGATTCGCCAAGATTTTACAAGATTATATAATTGACTAAAAGATTCGCCAAAAAGCTATATATACATATTATATAATTGATAAAATAACCTTCATTTTTTCAGATGTATCATGGGGATTCACCCATTTATTATATATATAAATTTAGGGGGGGTTATTAAAATCACCCCTGGACCCATCCTTCTATGCCAGAGACAAATTTCATTTTCCTTTCCTAAGCAACATTTTTCCTTTCCAATCTCATTCAAGACATATATGTTGTTTGGGGTTCTTCTAGCTGTATCCACCAATTTTCTTGATCCTTATTTTCTTCTCTCGCATTTGTTTTAGTCAAACAAGAGTTTGTGTCCTTGATCACACATTTAAATTACACTTAGAATATTGGGCTTCATATCTTCGATCGGTGGGACATTTTTTTCCTTGACATCTTTGCTTCCAAGCTTGACTGTGCCTCTTCCTATAATTCTGGTTGAGTTATCATTTCCAAATGAAACTGATCTGTCTCGTTCCTTCTTCAGAGTCAGAAACCTATTCTTGTCACCTGTCATATTCTTTGAACAACCATTGTCAACATACCACCCACTTTTCTTGTGTTTCGCTTGTAGAGCAAGTGAGCATTCTTCAATGTTGAATTGATCCTGCTTTCTTCTCCATATCCTTTGTGGTTCCTATTTATGATTGTTTTTATTCTTATTTGGTTCCTTTGGAGGAACAATCAGTCTACAATCAATCTACTTAGTGAACCAAAATTTTTGTGATTTATGTTCTGTGCTTCATGTGACTTTCTAGGATAATTGTTGTTTGAATAACCTTCATAGTTTCTTCTATTATTGGTATAGGTTCTACATTTTGCAGCTTTATGACCAAAATTGTTACAAGAATAACATAAACCAAGAAAAATAGTTTGATACCTGGATGTAGTGGATCTTATGAATGGTGTTTCTCTTCTGAAGCCTTCTTCTTCTTGAGATGTGTCTAATTGTTGGTTTTGCGTTCTGAATATTCTAGGTGGTATAGTTACTCTGTGATTTTTCTTCTTGAGTACCTCTGACTATTTTTGTGTAGGTTCTTTCTTCTGCTTCTTGTTCTATTGTCTTGGAGCTTGAACCTTTCTCAGTCTGCATTTGATTGTATCCTAGCCCAGACTTTTCATAGTATGGCCTTTGACTTCTGATGATCTCATCCAACATTTTGGTGGAATTCTGCTGCATATCTTTCTTCTGAAGATGTTTTCCTAAGGTAACTATTTCTACTACCAAGATTTCAATCATCTTATATTTATCTTTTAACTGTTTATGAGTGTTTCTTTAATCCTTTTGTCTTATTCTACCTGAATCTTTAACTTCGTTATTATCTGTTTGATTTCTTATGAGTTGGAATTTCGAGATCTTTCTTTCTTCATTAACTCTGCCTTGAGTGACTTGATTTTCTTTCTTTCTTTCCCTAGTTCTTATAAGGCAATAATTAATTCGGCTCTGAGATCGACTTCACCTCCTTCTTCAAAATCTTCATCATCTTGTTCATCATCTTCTACTACCATGAAGAGTACTCTTTCTGAATCATTGTCACTATCATCATCCTTGTTTGATGAAGAGATTTCTTCCTTTGAGTATAAACTTTTCTTGAAGAATTTCTTTCTGTTATTTCTCTTGTCTCCCTTTTGATTTTTCGTTTTCTTCTTAGGATATTCTTCTTCATCGCTACCTTTATTATTATCATAATGAAATTTAGAATCAAAATCAACAATACCATCACAATTAAAACATTTCAATGTAATTATACCTTTGTATTTGTCGGTTCCTCTTTTTAACTTCCTTACGAAGTTTTCCACTTCTTCATCTTCATTTGAATCTTCGTTGTAGATGCAAATATGGTTTTGACTTTTGCTTGTTTTGTTTCTTCATCTTCTTGGATGATTTGAACGCTACTTCCTTCATGACTAGGTTCACTTGTTCTATCCTCATTTCATAATATGTGAATATTCCATGTCGCTCATCCATGCTCAAACTGTCAAGATATGTTCTTTCTTCCAGAGATGCTATCTTAGGATCAAATCTCATAGATAAAGATCATAGAATCTTTTGAATGACCACCGACTCATCAACTTCTTCTCCCAGTCCTATAATAGTATTCACCATTTCTCCAAATCAGAGAAAGTAGGTTGCAATGTATTCATATTCCTTCATCTTCAGTTGCTCAAACTTGTCTCTAAGGGTTTGAAGCTTAGCTCCCTTGACTTTGGTATCTCCTTCGTAAATATTTTGAAATTTATACCAAATATACTTTGTGGTCTTGCAATGCATAACTTGACAAATACTGAATCATTCAAACTGCTCATAATGGTGCCTTTAGCCTTTGAGTTGTTTTTGCTAAGTTTTTTTCCATCTTT
>SNQJ01S0026488.1:78280-120293 GCA_010110895.2 Picea sitchensis | reverse complement strand
GCTGTAAGGGTGAACCAGAACTAACTATATCATCTACGCAACGACTGTGTATACTTCACGTTCCATTTACTCCAAGAAACATCTCAAATCGTATGACAGTGAAATAACATAACGCCACAACAGTTTGTATTCAGAAATGTGTTTCATAACATAACATAATCCAACCGTCTCTTAGGAGTGATCCCTTGGTTATATATAGATCCTTCCTCATAACAGTCTAAAGCAAAAATACATAAAAACAAACGGATCCCTGATCCGAAAATAGCTTGGAATCAAGTTTTAAAAACGGTCTTCACATCTTCGTGAGACGTAGTGTCACAAAGTGTGAATCAGGAAATATTAACGACTCAGTTCTATCATCGTGCCTTCAATCATCATATGAGCGATGACTCCATCTGTCATGTGAATCTCTCTGTCTCCCATTCTGACCATAACGCGCAGATCTTGAGCTGCTTCATTGGTATCTCCACGGGGTACGAGCTGGTACCTGGTACTGGCAAATCCTGTTCCAAAAATAGAAGTGGTACCTAACCCAAGCGACATTAGTTTCAATATCAATTTAAAGCATCAAAATGCATACAAATAGCTTGAAATGTAAAGATACCTTAAGTAGCCCCATTGAGTGGTAGGGAGATGTCAATTATGTCAAAACAAGGCCAAAAGGGGTGGTACTGGGTATAGAAATGGAGGTCTTTGGAGGTTCGTATTTATGATTGTTTTTATTCTTATTTGGTTCCTTTGGAGGAACAATCAGTCTACAATTAGTCTACTTAGTGAACCAAAATTTTTGTGATTTATGTTCTGTGCTTCATGTGACTTTCTAGGATAATTGTTGTTTGAATAACCTTCGTAGTTTCTTCTATTCTTGGTATAGGTTCTACATTTTGCAGCTTTATGACCAAAATTGTTACAAGAATAACATAAACCAAGAAAAATAGTTTGATACCTGGATGTAGTGGATCTTATGAATGGTGTATCTCTTCTGAAGCCTTCTTCTTCTTGAGATGTGTCTAATTGTTGGTTTTGCGTTCTGAATATTCTAGGTGGTACAGTTCCTCTGTGATTTTTCTTCTTGAGTACCTCTGACTATTTTTGCGTAGGTTCTTTCTTCTGCTTCTTGTTCTATTGTCTTGGAGCTTGAACCTTTCTCAGTCTACATTTGATTGTATCCTAGCCCAGACTTGTCATAGTATGGCCTTTGACTTCTGACGATCTCATCCAACATTTTGGTGGAATTCTGCTGCATTTCTTTCTTCTGAATATGTTTTCCTAAGGTAACTATTTCTACTACCAAGCTTTCAATCATCTTATATTTATCTTTTAACTATTTTATGAGTGTTTCTTTAATCCTTTTGTCTTATTCTACCTGAATCTTTAACTTCGTTATTATCTGTTTGATTTCTTATGAGTTGGAATTTTGAGATCTTTCTTTCTTCATTAACTCTGCCTTGAGTGACTTGATTTTCTTTCTTTCTTTCCCTAGTTCTTATAAAGCACTAATTAATTCGGCTCTGAGATCGACTTCACCTCCTTCATCAAAATCTTCATCATCTTGTTCATCATCTTCTACTACCATGAAGAGTACTCTTTCTGAATCATTGTCACTATCATCATCCTTGTCTGATGAAGAGATTTCTTCCTTTGAGTATAAACTTTTCTTGAAGAATTTCTTTCTGTTATTTCTCTTGTCTCCCTTTTGATTTTTCGTTTTCTTCTTAGGATATTCTTCTTCATCGCTACCTTTATTATTATCATAATGAAATTTAGAATCAAAATCAACAATACCATCACAATTAAAACATTTCAATGTAATTATACCTTTGTATTTGTCGGTTCCTCTTTTTAACTTCCTTACGAAGTTTTCCACTTCTTCATCTTCATTTGAATCTTCGTTGTAGATGCAAATATGGTTTTGACTTTTGCTTGTTTTGTTTCTTCATCTTCTTGGATGATTTGAACGCTACTTCCTTCATGACTAGGTTCACTTGTTCTATCCTCATTTCATAATATGTGAATATTCCATGTCGCTCATCCATGCTCAAACTGTCAAGATATGTTCTTTCTTCCAGAGATGCTATCTTAGGATCAAATCTCATAGATAAAGATCATAGAATCTTTTGAATGACCACCGACTCATCAACTTCTTCTCCCAGTCCTATAATAGTATTCACCATTTCTCCAAATCAGAGAAAGTAGGTTGCAATGTATTCATATTCCTTCATCTTCAGTTGCTCAAACTTGTCTCTAAGGGTTTGAAGCTTAGCTCCCTTGACTTTGGTATCTCCTTCGTAAATATTTTGAAATTTATACCAAATATACTTTGTGGTCTTGCAATGCATAACTTGACAAATACTGAATCATTCAAACTGCTCATAATGGTGCCTTTAGCCTTTGAGTTGTTTTTGCTAAGTTTTTTTCCATCTTTNTGATGAAGAGATTTCTTCCTTTGAGTATAAACTTTTCTTGAAGAATTTCTTTCTGTTATTTCTCTTGTCTCCCTTTTGATTTTTCGTTTTCTTCTTAGGATATTCTTCTTCATCGCTACCTTTATTATTATCATAATGAAATTTAGAATCAAAATCAACAATACCATCACAATTAAAACATTTCAATGTAATTATACCTTTGTATTTGTCGGTTCCTCTTTTTAACTTCCTTACGAAGTTTTCCACTTCTTCATCTTCATTTGAATCTTCGTTGTAGATGCAAATATGGTTTTGACTTTTGCTTGTTTTGTTTCTTCATCTTCTTGGATGATTTGAACGCTACTTCCTTCATGACTAGGTTCACTTGTTCTATCCTCATTTCATAATATGTGAATATTCCATGTCGCTCATCCATGCTCAAACTGTCAAGATATGTTCTTTCTTCCAGAGATGCTATCTTAGGATCAAATCTCATAGATAAAGATCATAGAATCTTTTGAATGACCACCGACTCATCAACTTCTTCTCCCAGTCCTATAATAGTATTCACCATTTCTCCAAATCAGAGAAAGTAGGTTGCAATGTATTCATATTCCTTCATCTTCAGTTGCTCAAACTTGTCTCTAAGGGTTTGAAGCTTAGCTCCCTTGACTTTGGTATCTCCTTCGTAAATATTTTGAAATTTATACCAAATATACTTTGTGGTCTTGCAATGCATAACTTGACAAATACTGAATCATTCAAACTGCTCATAATGGTGCCTTTAGCCTTTGAGTTGTTTTTGCTAAGTTTTTTTCCATCTTTTTTAGTTGGGGGAGTGGTTGGTGTTGCATGTTCGTCTACTAATGACCAAAAAAAATCAAATCCTTATGCCTGTAAAAATATTTGCATCCTTTTAATCCAAAAGGAATAGTTTTTTACATCAAACCTTGATGCTCCAATCTTGGCCTATTACATGATCTCCTTCCCGTGGTTAAACTGTTTCTTGAAGGACCTGCTCTGATACCAATAGTTGAAATACTGAGAGGGGGGGGTGAATCAATGTGAGTACTTTATTACCAATTTTAACCCTAATTTTTATTCTTTAACTTTATGAGTAATGTTCAACAATTTAACATTAGCATTCAATGTATCATCAATAGTATAAGTCAACCATGAACAATAAACAACCACAAATACATAGTACACCAGAATTTTATGTGGAAACCCAATGTGGGAGAAAACCATGGATTTGTTTTTCTAATATGTCAGAAGAAATACATTTATAGGAAGCACCAACTTCCTTATTTTCTAGCTACAACCGGAAGGAGGCTCCAACCCCCTAGTTTTTAGGCTCCAACCTGAAGGAAGCTCCAACTCCTCAATTTTTCAGCACCAACCAGAAGGAGGCTACAACCCCTTTTCCTTGCCTCGTCCAACCACCCATAAATATGAATGTTGACAACCTATCACTACTACTAAATCAATCATCCTTTTACTGATCTGTCATTGTCACTACCATGACCTGTCACTTCTTCTATACTTCATCAACTATTACTGCTCAAACCCTTATGCCTCAAACCCTCATACAAATATCCACAAGAATGTCTTCCAAATAAAATACTCATGAAATACTAAGAAATTTATGTGTTGGAATACTGCATGTTGGCATGTTTACAGTTGGGAGAGCACTTGCCATTGATGGGAAGAACAACAACGAGGACAGAGAAGAACAATCTCGAGAAGCTCAGGAGGAATAGCGTGAGTGTGCATCAATGGAAAACATGTAAGGAGCGAACAATATGTAGGAACATTAAAGCTCATAAGAGATAGCGCTTTGCACCTTCTAGATGTACAACTGAGGTCCAAGAGAAGGACTCATAGAAGGTTCAAAGGTCGAGGCCTTTGACACTTAGAAATTCTTCCAAGACGGGAGGAATGAAGCGCAGATGAGGAGATCAGATATTAGCCATTAGATCTGAGTGCGTAGACCAACAACCATTGGATCCTAAGGAAAGTGCACGAGACAAGTTCCAAAGTCATCAGAATCATTCATTGTCAGAGATGACACGTGGTGAAAGGTCATCATTTCGCTAACTGAAAGGTCAAAGGAAAGAGGTGCTCTAACCCCTCGAACTCATGATATGCAAAGTCATGAAATGACCTGAGCCGTAGGAACCAGAGGATACGTGGAAAAATATTAGCATTTTGCTGACTGAAAGGTCAAAGGGAAGAGTTTCTCTAACCCCTCGAACTCGCGATATGTGAGGTCGCTAAATGATCCTGGCCGTTGGAGCCAGAGGACACGTGGCGAGCGATAAACATTTCGTTGACTCGCGAGTTGGAGAATTCAAAGGTGAGTGTTGTGGGAACTCGCGATATGAGAGGTCATGAAATGATATGGGTCATTAGATCCAGAGGAAACGTGGCGGGAGATCATCATTTAGCTGACTCACAAATCAGGAAAGTCAAAGGCAGAGTTGTAGGAACTAGCGAAGTGCAAGGTCGTGACATGATCACAGTCGTTGGATCATAGAGGGTTGTGGACCGTTGATATGGAGAGTGAAGCGCTCAAATTTTTGGCTCATGGTCATAGCCAAGGTCACATAGTTGAAGGATGAAGGGAGGAGCTAGCACTGCTAATATCCATTTTGGATTTCATGAGTTGAGAGATACAAGGCAACTCATAGCAGGAGTTTGAGATATGCGAAGTCGCAACGAACCCCTCTTGCTTGGCCCATGGTCACAACTGGTGGTCATATGAAAGGAAGGAGCTAGTTGTTAAGCTGTATTTCAGAGATTGGGAGTTGGAAGAGTTAGAGTTGGCTCACGCTCAAACACCCAACACGCGAAGTCACAATATTGATCGCAACTGTTGATCAGAGGGTGAGATCTCGACCGTTGATCCGATACGAATCGCTCTTTGAATAAGAACTTGGTCACATCTCGTGGTCATATGAGAGGAAGGAGCTAGTCCAACTAAGCTCCATTTCGGATATCGCGACTTGGGAGAGTTGAGATGCCTCATACCAAGATCCCCGAGGTCACGAATCACGAAGCACCTTTTGAATAGGCCTTTGGTCACCATCGGAGGCCACATGAAGGAAGGGGCTTAGAAGCCAACACAGTGATGAAATCGGCCAGACAAATCGAGGAGATGGAGGGTGATCACCAGAGGAGATGAAGAGTCTTGAGGTAACTGCCAATGGAATGAAGACTGTTCATAGAGTCGATTGACAAATGGAAAAGAATTGAATCCTGTAACTGCAACAGAGAGGATGAGCTCGACTGTGACAGAGAAGACGAAGAGTCTCGACTGCTAGAGAGGATAAGGAATCTCAGAATAATGCCCAGTGATGATGAACGCATGGGTGTAACCACCAAAGAATACGATGGGTTTCATGGACGATCTGGAAAAGTACTTGGCATGATAAATATGCGCTGAAAAGAGATGCATAGGTTTCTTCTGCAGAGAGTTACTCATGCGAGTAAAAGAGGCTGTGTATAGTTGTTGAATAGTATAGAATAATCATAGCGCATGGAACATAAATGTTTATCTGAGAAATAAAGAGGTAGCTAAGGTGTGCAAGCTGAGACAGTGCATAAAAGTGCAGCAGGACAATGATGAGACTGGTAAGCTATTGATAAACACGGTATCATTGTAATAAGTTTTAGTAATGAAGTTTAATATTTCAGGGTGGTTGGGAGGTGCTAGGGAGGATTGGTGTTCTCAGAGTTTCAAGTGGGTGCTTAAAAACAGGGAGTTGTAGCTTCCATCTAGTTGCAGCCAGAAAAACTAGGGTGGAAGGGTGGTGCAAGGGAGAATTGTTGTTCTCTGTTATACAGGTTGGTGCCTGTGTGACTGGAAGTTGGTGCTGGAACACTTAGGGAGTTGGTGCTTCCATCTAGTGGGTGCTAGAGAATCCAGAGAGTAGGTTCTCTCAGCAAGTATCAGCTCAAAAAATAGAGCAAGGATGATTTTAAGGATGGAAATTTATTTTAAAAAGTAGAAAACTTGGCGAATCTTACTAATCCTTCATATGCGAACTATAAATGTTTGGCGATATTTTTGTAAAAATATTCAAATTTCTAAGTATTTTATATAGTTTTTATAAACTTTTGGCGATTTTTAAGGTAAAATAATTTTATCCTATAGAATTTGGGCGAATCATTTTTAAAATAGCGAATCTCGTTTTTGGAAAAAACATGGAAAATTAGCCCATGAGCGAAATTTATCCCCTAAAATCATCCCTGAAATAGAGGTGGTAGCCTCATTATGAGTTGGTGCTAAAAAGAATGATAATGTACAAAAATGAATTATCATATCAAGAAGAAGAGGTTTTCTCCCTTTATGGGTTTCCTCAAGAAATATTTGTCTCTTTATATTTCATGTGTGTGATTTATGTTGAATATTCTATTTCTGCATTATTTTGATTGTCATTGAGTGTTCTGTAAAGAGTTTAAATGGGTATAATTGTTTAAGAACAACAACAAATGATTCACCCTGCCCCCCTCTCAGTTGTCCAACAATTGGTATCAGAGCCAGTTCCTTTTAACGAAAGGGAGGTCAAGAAGCTTAAACATGTCAAGCCATGAAGGAACTTCAACCAAGAAAGCCCCCCTGTTCAATGGAACAAAATTTTCCTTCTGGAAAGTTAGGATGAGAACCTACATAATGGCTTTAGGTGCACATGTCTGGGATGTGGTAGAAACTGGTCATTTAAAGCCAGTTGTACTAGCTAATAAGGATGACAAGCTAGAATTTAGCTTCAACGCTAAGGCTATGAATGCTATTATGAGTGGGCTTGCAGAAGTAGAATTTGTAAAAGTTATGCACTTAGAAACTGCCAAAGAAAGGTGGGACTAACTCATTAGCAGTTATGAAGGTAATGAGAAGGTAAAAGATGCCAATCTTCAAACCTACAGAGTAAATTTTGAATAGCTACATATGAAATAAGATGAAACTATTGGCAAGTACTTTCTAAGAGTTGAAGAACTAGTAAATGCAATGAAAGCACTTGGTGAAAAAATTGAGGAACCCTCTTTAGTTTAGAAAATTCCGAGATCTTTGCCAGATAGGTTCAACCCAAAGGTCTCAACTATAGAAGAAATTAATGATCTAAAATATTTGGCTTTTGTTCAACTTCTAGGAATGTTGAATGCATATGAAATGAGGATAGTTAAAGATAAACCCACCTCTAGAGAAGCATCATTTAAAGCAGACAAGAATGAGGATTCTGAGCTTGATGAAATTGAAGCAAAATTTGTGAGAAGACTAAAGAAAGGCTCAGGCAAGTATCAAGGCAAGTTTCCCTTCAAGTGTTTTAACTCTGGAAATATAGATAACTTTGCACCTAAGTGTCTGCACAAGAAGAAGGATAAGAATTGTGAAGGTGAAAATAAGTACAAATCCAAAATATTTGATAAAAAGAAAATTTTATGTGTAAACAATGGTGACTCTTCAGAAGACACAGACAATGACTCTGCCTGTGAAGGTAAGATAAATGACTTCTTGCTTATGGCCAAAGAGGACTATGATAGTAAAATAAAAGGAAGTGATGTTGATGATGAATAAGTTGTGGTTGATATGGAAGGTGAACTAATCAGTGCCCTAGAAGAAATTGACAGACTCAGACTCGAGAAAAGAAAACAAAAACAGTTGTTGATACAGTTTGAAAAGAATGCAAAAAAACCCGATGAATACTTTGGCTTGCTAAAAGTGGAATTAGAAGAGGCAAAGAAAATCGAAGACATTCTGAAACAACAATTATCAGAAAAGAAGGCAAGATGTGAAGCTCTGGAAGAAGAAGTAGTGAAAACTAGGAAAGAGTTGGAGAAGTTTCAAGCCTTCTGGTATCATCAGAATCTGTCAAGTATCAAAGCCTCAGAAGGATTGGCCACCATTCTGAATCAAAAAAGGAATCCAAAGTTGAAAGCAGGTTTGGGTTATGAAGAGGGATCAAGTAGTGGTCATCCAAGCAACAAATAACCCATCAAGTTTGTCAAATCTACAACCAATGACAAAAACAAACCTACAGAAACAAAAGGAGACAATCAGCCACCCAGGAGGAGTAAAGAAAAAGGCACTAGAACTGAAACTGTAGAACAGAGAAATAATACACCCTCTACTCAAAGAAAACATCATCATGGAAGAAAATGACCTACTCAAAGAAGACAACCATTTTCCAGGTACAAAGGATTTTTCTATGGATATTTTTTTTTTCTGTTCTTACTTTGGTCACAAATCTGTGAACTGTTCTTTAAGATTTAGATATGAACAATCAAGACACTCAAGGAATAGATATATGTCTCAACAAAGAATGATACAACCAAGTAACAAACCACCACAGACTGTAAATCATGTGATGGATGGGAAAAGGACACAGGTCAAGCATAACAATCGTTATGATCCTTTATTCAACGAAATTGAATGTTACACCTGTCATAATTATGGACATAAAGCTGTTGACTATCACTTAAGTAACTATGAACTAGATTTGAATCCCTTTGTTGAAAATGACAAGGTTTGGAAGAAGAAATAAAGTGACAAGTGTGGATTAGTGTTGTCAGCTCAAAGGCAAAAGAACCCTTGGTATATTGATAGTGGATGCTCCAAACATATGACGGGAGACAAAGGTAAGTTTCTATCTCTAAGTGAAAGCAAATCACGAAATGTAACCTTTGGAAATGATACTCCAGGTAAAATCAAGGGTAAAGGGTTGGTGAGTTTAAGTAATGGAAAAGGAAAAGCCCAAGATGTTCTTCTTGTAGATGGGTTGAAACATAATTTTCTCAGTGTAATTCAAATGTGTGATAGAGGATGTGAAGTGGTGTTCACCTCCAAGGATTGCAAGATAAAGTCTGTAAACTCAGGACAAGTGGTGGCTAAAGGAATAAGGACAGATAATAATGTATATGTGCTGAAAGAAGATAGAGACAAGTGTCATCTAATAAAACATGATGAAAGTTGGTTATGGCATAGGAGACTTGGACATCTAAACTTTGACCACTTAATCAAGCTCAAAAATATTGAGGCAGTAAAAGATCTTCCAAGAATATCAAAGCCACAAGATTATGTGTGTAAACCCTGCCAAATAGGAAAGCTAACCAGAACATAGTTTAAATCTAAGAGCTCCACTTCAACAAAGAAACCACTTCAATTAGTTCATATGGATTTATGTGGACCATCAAGACAGGAAAGCACAGGGAAGGAAAACTACTTTATGTTGGTCATTGATGACTAATCAAAGAAAAAGATGAAGCATTTGAGAAATTTAAAATATTCAAGGCTTCAACTGAGAATCAAATAGGTAAGAGGTTAAAGGAAGTAAGATCAGACAGAGCAGGAAAATTTATGTCAAGTGATTTTAAGGAATTCTGTGATAAAAATGGGATCAAGAGAGAATACACAAGCCCAGGAAATCCACAACAAAATGGAGTAGTTGAGAGGAAAAACAAAACCGTGCAGCAAATGGCCAGGTCAATGATGAATGAGAAGAATATTGGTCAAACCTACTGGGTAGAAGCACACAACAGTCCATGTTCTTAAAAAATCCCACCTCAGACCACACAATGACAAGACACCTTATGAACTGTGGTATGGAAGACCTTCAATCAAAAACTTCAAAGTCTTTGGGAGTAAGTGATACATAAAAAATAATATTGAGAACCTTGGCAAGTATGATGACAGGGTTGATGAAGGCATCTTCTTAGGGTATGCTACAAACAGTAGGATACAGATGCTATAATAAGAGGCTGCATAAATTGGTTGACTGTGTTGACATAAAAGTTGATGAAGGAATTCCAGTAAGAGAGGTGAACAATACTGAATCAACAACAAAGGATATATATGAAGTTGAAGTTGAACAGGTCCAAGAATCAGAACAAGAAGACTCTAAGTCAGATGAAGATGCAAATACTCATACAGACTCAAATCAGCAGACAACATCAAATTCTTCCTCCAGAATTACTCAAAAGAATCATCCTGCAAGTCATATAATTGGTGAGAAAGACAAAGGTGTACAAACCAAGAGAAGGATAATAAAAAACATCGAGAAATCACATATAGCCTTCATATCCATGGTGGAACCCAAGAACTTCAATGAAGCCTGTGAAGATGAAAATTTGTTAACATCAATGAATGAGGAACTGGATCAGATTGAGAATAATAATACTTCAGAGCTTGTTCCCAGACCTAAAGATAATAATGTAATTGGTTCCAAATGGGTGTTTAAGAATAAGATAAATGAACAAGGACAAATTGTTAAGAATATAGCCAGATTGGTCTGTAAGGGGTATGCACAAGTTGAAGGACAAGATTTTGATGAAACGTTTACACTAGTGGCAAGATTGGAAGCCATCAGAATGGTTTTAGCCTATGCATGTCATAGAAAATTTAAAGTTTATTAGATGGATGTTAACTCAACTTTTCTTAATGGAGACCTAGAAGAAGAAGTATACATGGAGCAAACTGAAGGTTTTTCACTGACTAATAATCCTAACTATGTCTGTAAGTTGAAAAAGACATTATATGGACTAAAACAGGCACCACGAGCCTGGTATCATATTCTGGACAAATTCCTATAGGACAAAGGGTTCACGAAAGGTACTGTTCACAGTAATTTATATATAAAATCTGAAGGTGTTGATTTATTAGTTGTTTTGGTCTATGTAGATGGCATTATATTTGGATGAACTAATAATATTTCAGTTCAATGGTTTGCTAATTCAATGCAGACTGAGTTTGAGATGTCCATGATAGGAGAACTGTCATATTTTCTTAGCCTACGAATCAATCAGAGTTCTGCAGGGATATTTATCTCTCAAGAACAATATTTGAAAGAGATGTTAAAAAGGTTTCATATGGAAGATTCCTCTCCTGTTAGTACACCTATGGTGGTTGGCTGCAAGTTGAGTAAAGATGATATCTCACCTGATGTTGATCAAAGAACATATCTCTCAATGATTGACAGTCTTCTGTACATCACAACATCCCATCCTGTTATAATGCAGGCTATTGGAATGGTAGGTCGTTATCAGTCTGCCCCTAAACAAAGTCACTTAGCAGCTGTCAAGAGAATCTTCAAATATTTGAAGGGTACAATGACTTATGGTTTGTGGTATCCTAGAAATCAAAATTTACATTTAACTGGATATTCAGTTGTTGATTGGGAAAATTGCTTGGATGAGAAAAAGACCACTAGTGGAGGTGCATTCTTCTTAGGTGATTCGTTAGTAGCATGGCTTAGTAAAAAGAAGGGATCTATCTCATTATCAACTACAGAGGCATAGTACATTGTTGCTGCTACTTGTTGCACTCAGATTTTATGGATGTTAAAAACTCTTTCAGATTTGAAGGTAACTTATACTGATCCAATTCCACTTCACTGTGATAACACCAGTGCCATTAGTATCTAAAATAATCTTGTTCTCCATTCAAATACGAAACATATCCCAATAAAGTATCATTTTCTCAAAGATAAGATTACAAACAAAGTTGTTCAACTGAATTACATTCCAACCACAGAGAAAATTGCCGACATCTTTACTAAACCCCTAGCCAAGACACCATTTGAATATCTTTGTCAGAAGTTGGGTGTCATCCCTTCTCTCACCTAAGATATTCCATCCTATCAGTGGGAGTTTGTGTTGGTTGAATATCTGATACCTCCGAAGAATACTGCAACAACTCAGGGGGAGCATGTTTTCTTTGACATTGATGTCAAAGGAGGAGAAAATGTGTTTTGTAGAGGCGTGGATGCGTGGATGCTACAGTTGGGATCCAAGTAGAATAATGCAGTCATTCAGGGTTTCCATCAATGCCAAAGGGGGAGATTGTTGGTGTGTTTACAGTTAGGAGTGTGCTTGTAATTGATGTAAAGAACAACAACGACGACATAGAAGATCAAGATCGAGAAGCTCAGGAGGAATAGCATGAGTGTGCATCGATGGAAAACAGGAAAGGAGAGAATATTATGTAGGAACAACAAATATCAGAAGAGATAGTGCTTTGTGCCTTCCAGATGTGTAGTCGAGGTCCAAGAGAAGGACTCACAGAAGGTTCAAAGGTTGAGGCCTTTGGCACTTAGAAATTCTTCCAAGATGGGAGGAATGAAGCGCAGATGAGGATATCAGATCTCAGTTGTTATATCTGAGTGTGTAGACCAACAGTCGTTGGATCTTAAGGAAAGTGCACGAGACAAGTTCCGAATTCATTGGAATCGTCCAACATCAGAGATGACAGGTGGTGAAAGAACATCATTTCGCTGACTGAAAGGTCAAAGGAAGAAGGTGCTTTAAGCCCTCGAACTTGCGATATAAGAAGTCACGAAATGACCTGAGCCGTAGAATCTAGAATATACGTGGAAAAATATCATCATTTCGCTGACTGAAAGGTCAAAGGGAGGAGGTTCTCTAACCCCTTGAACTGCGATATGCGAGGTCGTGAAATGATCCTGGATGTTGGAGCTAGACGACACGTGGCTAACGATCAACATTTCCCTAACTCGTGAGTTGGAGAAGTCAAAGGTGAGTGTTGTGGAAACTCGCGATATGCGAGGTCACAGAATGATATGGGTCATTGGATCTAGAGGACATGTGGTGGGAGATCAACATTTAGCTGACTCGCAAATTAGGAAAGTCAAAGGCAGAGTTGTAGGAACTCACGAAGTGCGAGGTCACGGCATGATCATAGTCGTTGGATCACAAAGGGTTGTGGACTGTTGATCTGGAGAGAGAAGTGCTTGAATGTTTGGCCCGTGGTCATAGCCAAGGTCACATAGTCGAAGGATGAAGGGAGGATCTAGTGTTGCTAAGCTCCATTTCGGATTTCGTGAGTTGAGAGATACAAGGAAACTCATAGTAGGATTTTGAGATATGTGATGTCGCGAAGAACCCCTCTTGCTTGGCCCCTAGTCACAACTAGTGGTCATATGAGAGGAAGGAGCTAGCAGTTAAGATTTATTTCATAGATCAGAAGTTGGAATAGTCAAATTTGGCTCATGCGCAAACACCCGACATGCAACGTCATGATATTGATTGCAGTCATCGATCAGAGGGTGAGATCTCGACCATTGATCTGATACAAAGAGCTCTTTGAATAATCACTTGGTCATAGCTTGTGGTCATATGAGAGGAAGTAGCTACTCTAACTAAGCTCCATTTTGGATATCACGACCTGGGAGAGTCAATATGTTGCATACCAAGATCCCCGAGGTTGTGAGTCACAAAGTGCCTTTTGAATAGACGTTTGGTCACCGTCGGAGGCCACATGAAGGAAGGGGCTTAGAAGCCAAAGAAGCCAAATGTGACTGGCTGAAACAACCAGAACACAGTGATGAAATTGACCAGACAACTCGAGGAGTTGGAGGGTGATCGCTAGAGGAACTGAAGAGTTCTGAGGTAACTGCCAGTGCAATGAAGACTGTTCATAGAGGTGATTGACAGATGGAAAATCATTGAAGCTTGTAACTACAACGGAGAGGATGAGATCGATTGCGACAGAGAAGACAAAGAGTCTTGACTGCCAGAGAGGCTAAGGAATCTTAGAATAATGATCAGTGATGATGAACGCATTGGTGTAACTGCCAAAGAAGACGATGGGTTTCATGGATGATCTGGAAAAGTACTTGGCATGATAAATATGCGTTGAATAGAGATGCAAAGGTTGCTTCTGCAGAGAGTTACTCATGCGAGTAAAAGAGGTTGTGTACAACTGTTGAATAGTATAGAAGATGCATAGCACATGGAACATAAATGTATATCTGAGAAATAAAGAGGTAGCCGAGGTACGCAAGCTAAGACAGAGAAGAAGAATAGAAAGATCAAATAAGAATGCAAGCAGGAAGACACTAATGCAGACAGAGAATAGAAGTGCACCAGGACAGTGATGAGACTAGTAAGCTATTGATAAACATTGTATCACTGTAATAACTTTCAGTAACGAATTTTAATATTTCAAGGTGGTTGGGAGGTTCTAGGGAGGATTGGTGTTCTCAAAGTTTCAAGTGGGTGCTTGAACACAAGGAGTTGTAGCTTCCATCTGGTTGCAGCCAGAAAAACCAGGGTGGTAGGGTGGTGCAAGGGAGAATTGTTGTTCTCTGTTATATAGGTTGCTGCCTATGTGACTGGAAGTTGGTGATTCCATCCAGTTGGTGTCGGAACACTTAGGGAGTTGGCGCTTCCTTCTAGTGGGTTCTAGAGAATCCAGAGAGTTGGTGCTCTCAGCAAGTAGCAGCTTGCAAAACAAAGGTGGTAGCCTCATTATGAGTTGGTGCTCATAAGAATGATAATGTACAAAAAATAATTATCATATCAATAAGAAGAGGTTTTCTCCCTTTATGGATTTCCTCAAGAAATATCTGTCTCTGTATATTTCATGTGTGTGATTGATGTTGAATATTCTATTGTTGCATTATTGTGATTGTCATTGAGTGTTCTGTAAAGAGTTTAAATGGGTATAATTGTTTAAGCACAACAACAACTGATTCACCCCCTCACTCTCAGTTGTACAACACTGCAAAATATAGATCATACCATACATAATAAACCATACCTCTCAACCTGTAGCTTACCTGATTGATTTGATCTTCCGAACTTCAATTTTCTCAATAGATTCATGCCATGTGCTTTGTAAACTCACGGATGTTCATGCCCCACTTCTACTGCAATTTGAGGATTTCATTGCTTCTCTGTGCATTCGTTTTTTCCTTCACTGAACCCTTTGTATTTCCGCGCTACTTTTAGTCTGCAACTTGCGAATGTTTGCGCTCTTCCTTGACTGCAACTCACAGATAACTTCAGAAAAACCCTAGAAAAATAAGCTCAACTTCCTCCCTTCAGTTCCTGCAACTTCTCTCTTCACTGAACCTCGCTACCTCATAATCACTGCTTCAGATCTGTCAATGTACCTTCCCATAACACTTTACAACATATATATTCAATGTGCTCAATAGGTGTTAATAAGAGTCTCTTGAAGTCTTATTTATAATTTTCAAGTGACTTCCTTTAGGGGCTATCTTGTAAATATTTTACCCCTTTTCCTTATTTTAGGGCTAAACCACACTCTCTTGTTGCAACCACTTTACCCTTAATAAATGACCCGTAACTTCTTGTTGACCCTCTAGGGGATTCTATATCATTCTTCGGGGTCCTCCAACTTCATAAGGAGATAACCCCTCAATCGTGAGGAACCATGTGACATACCACATATCATAAAAAATGACATGATACGTACTATCCATCAAATAATGAGTTATCGACATTTACACTAGAATTCATGTCATTTTTCCTTAATCTACTAAGCATTTCATAACCATACCTTTTTGGCTTCTTGACTTCTTCAAGGGTTGACATCAATGACAACCAATCTTTCAATATGTCTCTTGTCACAATCAATCAGTTTAATAGTTTGGTTCATGTGACCTATATCTTTCAGATCCCATTTAAGTACAAACATAAATTAATGATCATCTCCTTGTCCTTATCATCACTTAAACCTCGCACATAGTTTCTATGAAAAGTTTTGAACTTTAATGATAATCTCTTTTTCCTTATCCTCACTTGAGCCTCACACATAGTTTCGTTGAAAAGTTTTGAACTTTATCAATGTCGGGCTTGTTCTTGTACGAAAGTGAATTTCGAACATCACCCTTCATGTAAGGATATATTTAAAATATTGAACGTTGGGTTTTGGGAATGTCGACAATGTAAGGATATTTTTAAAATATTGAACGTTGGGTTTTGGGAATGCCAACAATGTAACTGAAGTACAATTATCCTCCTCATGTGTATTCTCATTTTCATCCCTTGAAAAATGTGGCCGCTAATATCCACCCTGCTATGCAATATTATATTGAATGGTGTGGTAGGGTCTTTACACTATTGGTTGGTGGTGTAGAGGATGTCCAATCTGAAGTTTCAGATCATCAGAGAGTCTCTACACCACATGTCACGAAATTCAATGTTTCCTAGCAAGGTGGTGAGAGTCTCAATTTTATATATATTTTGGAAATTTTGTTGTAAGTTTGTTTTTAATAATAAGGTTAATTATGGACAAATTAGGTAAATATGCATCTCCTTACAAGAGGGGTATTACTGATTAGAAATGCCAAATTGTTAAATCGTACTATTTATTCTAATTTCATAGGTGTTTTAGTATCCTGGAAAGAGAATATGATACTCATTGTATATATTTTTTTGTCTTTTTAACATGATGTAATTTTAAATATTTTAAAAAATATATCATATATAATATAGAAGTTAAAATTTGATTTCTCAACAATGAAATAAATTTAAATAATCAATTTAAATTTAAAATTAAAATTAAGTTGACGATGACGATGATGATGATTAATTTCCACTATACCAATTGATTTATTGCACCTTAAGAATGTAAGATATTACTTCAATTTCTTTAAAATTTTATTTCTATTCTCAAAAAGCATTGAAATATATCACCATAGTTTTGATGACTGAGGAGGTTAGGAAGGTCAGTAATGTGGCAGATATTTTTAAATTGGGATCTAATATGGGTATTGGGTTCTTCTACCCACTTAGTGTCACAAAGGTGATAGATTCTGTCATCCCATGGTGTTTTGGGAGTTGTCCAACATTGATTTTAGCAATGTTGATTTTCTTCTTTAGCACTTTTAATATAAATTATAATTATTCTATTATTTTTTATTTTCTAAATATTTTAAAAATATCATAACTTTTGAAATATTTTATTAAAGATACGAATAATATATTATTTCTTTTATACAAATGTGATTATTAATTATTGTTGGTTTTTTTAATTTATTTTTAATGTTAAGAGACTTAAACAATTTAATTAAATTTTTGATAAATTTGTTCCATAAATACCAATGAACTCAAGGTTGGTTTCCTTTTGCTATTTAACACGTGTTTTACATACCAAATTGGTCTCAATGGATTCTAATAGGATACTTTACTTTAGCCTTTTATGTCCAAATACATTCTTTTGTATTGTGTTTCCCTATTGTTAGGAGATAAACAAATAGATTTTTGACTAATTTCGAAATTAACATGTGCACATGTTCCATCTCTCTATAGTCCAAATTCCATCCAATTATGATTTCATATGGCGATGATATGGGAGAAATACCATCAATCCCACCTTCCATTGTCCTCTTGATTATGCATATGTTATGTGGCATTAGCCCTTTTTATTTGTTGTTGTTTTGTTGGGATGAACTTGGTTAAAGGGGATAAAGTTGATTGTACTGATATTTGAATGTCAGTGACCAATTTAAGAGTCTTTTGGTCCAAACAAAGCTATTTTATGGAGAAAATGAAGAAGCTTCCTACTTCATCCTTGAGAAGAATTACCCTAATTCTCTATGGAAGTGGAATAAATCGTACTCTCTCTAGACTCAATCTACCAAGAAGCACTTCTTATTGAAATGTTTGACTCATTGTGTAACACCCCTGCTACTAAATCCAACAAAAGTTTCCGACACCCATTTAAACTAAATGCATATGACAAGATAAAAACTTATGCAACTAGAAAAAATATTTAAAAACATGAATGTAGTTTATTAAACATGCACAATAGCCATTAATTAGTTCAAAAATCAGAGTATACACACACACCAACTAAAACACATGGATAAAATTAGTGAATATAGATAAAATACTTAACATGTTAAGAAAATGTGCAACCAACTGTAGAGGAGGGACATTCCACCCAACCATAGACTTGCTGCTCCAAATATCAACAAGTCACACCTGAGTTGGGGCTAGGAATCCACAAGAAATGGTGTCTTTATTGTCTAGTCACAACCCAAAATAACCCATATCAAGATAATTTTCCTACAACTATCCCTATATACCATATCCGTTCCCCTTCAAACTGTACAATCCAGGGAATGAGATCCCCCTTCTTTGCATGCAGTCCCTCGAGCCATCCCACTTCCCTCCGGGGATTCAACACATGTTGGCTAGGAATCTCTCTTGTTGGGGAATCTAGGGACTTACAACAACAACTCATTTTCTCTGTGGTAATTTATTATATATAAATCTCTTCTATAGGCCTAAAATCTTTCCTCTTCATGCAATTACAACTCCAACAAGTTTCCCACAAACCCCACTATGGTTGTCTTCAAGCTCCAATAGTCACTCTTCTCTGGCTATCCCTGAAAAATGGTTGTAAAAACTATCTACAATACCTGTTCAAATTTCCCTTTTACCCATGTACATTGACTCTCACACTCCCTAATGTTGATTATACTCAGCCCCATGCTCTCAATAACTTATGTGAGGTGAATTTTCACACCAATCCTCTTACATGTATTCAATGATTGAGACTTTTATACACTCAAAAGGAAAATAGAAGGTCCATACAAAATAATAATTTTAGGAAAGTGGGTTGAGATTAATACACATGAATAATCCACCCCTTAGACCCCCCTCTATTGTGGAAACTTAAGCCCCATGACTCCATTCATGTCTGTCTATAGCCGATGATACATTTTATTTCATTATTTTTATATAAAATGTTTATGTATTACATTTCTTTGGATCATGAAAGTACATTGTATTTACATTACATCATTAAAACGAGGATTAAAAATGGGGATGTTAGATTCCCCTCCCCGTACAATTTGCACCATCCTTGGTGCACAACATCGTGGCAGTACATTGTATTTGCATTACATCATTAAACTAAGGATTAAAAATGGGGATGTTAGATTCCCCTGCCCCTACAATTTGCACCATCCTTGGTGCACAACATCATACTAGTATACATGTACATAATTTTACATCACAATACTTGATACTTTTGCAAATTCACAACTCCTACACCAATTCCAACCAACAATCTCTTGTTCCCGTCAACCTGCACAACCTAAGGAAGTGTACCCTCTTCTCTGCACCATAGTCTCTCGGGATGTACCACTTCCCTTTCAGGGCTCCATCACAAGTCATAAAGGAAGTCTCTGATTTGTGTCTTTAGGAATTTCTATGTCCAAATTGGAGCATTGCACACTTATATACAAATGTACATTCAACTTTCTTCAAAATTTTCAAAACAATTGTGAGTACCCTCGCATTGTCTCCTTGTGTGTGCATGTGGCATCTTTAGGACCATAGCAGGTCCATTCGACCTTTACCATGCTGATGGATTTTTTCTTAAGAACTTTGAATTTGTAGTCCATGATGCACACTGGCTCCACCCGAAATCCCCCTTCATGCTCCACCTATATCACAGTCCAGTCAATCACGTGGTTAGGATCAACCACATATTTCTTCAATAAAGACACATGAAACACATTATGAATTCGCATGGATGCAGGCAATGCAAACATGCATTAAAATGGGATTATCTTCTATAGAACTTCAAACAACCCACATTATCTTGTTGCCAACTTTGGGAAACTTCTCAATCTTAGCGAGCTCATTTTATCCTTTGCTTTTAAAAACACATGCTTTCCCACTTTGAATTCTTTATATGTCCTGATTTTATTTGCATAACGTGTTTTCCTATCTTGTGAAACCTTTAAATTTTGTCTGATGTTTACCATCTTCTCTTACATTTCCCTTAGCAATTATGGCCCAATAAATACTTTATTTTATGGGTTATCCCAGCTCACTGGCATGTTGCATTTCCTTCTATACAAGGCTTCAAAATGGCTCATCTTCAATGATTCTTGATACCCATTATTGTAAGAAAATTCAACCAAATGAAAGTAGTCTTCCCACTTGGAAGGTTTGTCCATTACATACATTCTCAACATATCTTCAATTATCTGGTTGGTCCTCTATGTCTGCCCATATAACTCTGGATAATATGTTGTATTGAAATTCAAATTAGTCCCAAATCCCTTAAACACCACCTTCCAAAAATTAGAAAGGAAAATGGGATCTCTGTCTGACACTATTTCATTAGGCACACCATGTAGCTTGGAAATTTACTTCATGTAAAGCTATGCAATATGAACAATACATGTTAATGGCTGCAACATGCATTTCTTGCACTCTCCTTCTGAGTGCATCAACCATTTTATTCTCTTTTCCCTTGATGTGTGAAGTCATATTCACTGAATAAATTCCATGCATATAGTTTGTTTGGTGTTTAGCGTTGGCTTCTCAAACAAGTGTTTTAGACAACTATGATCTATCTCCAGCTCAAATTTTCTTCCCATGAGATAATTCCTCCACATTTTTAAGGCATGAACTATGGATGCCAACTCCAATTCATGGGTAGCATAATTTCTTTCATGCTCATTAATATTTATTGACTCATAACATATGACATGCCCATTTTGTGTAAGGATTCCACCAAGCCCTTCCTTGCATGCATTTATGCAAACAACAAAATGTTCATCTATATCCACAAATTTTAAAGTAGGTGCACTGGTCAACAACTCCTTCAAGTGATAGAAACTTTTCTCACATTTGGCAGTCCATTCAAAATTTGTTCCTTTCTTTTGCAGTGAAGTGATTGGATGTGGGACCTTGGAGAAACCTTTAAGTAATCTCCTATAGTATCCAGTGAGTCCCATAAAATACCTCAGTTATGAAAAATTATTTGTTGTTAGCCAACTTTTGATTTCTCCATTATTCTCAAGGTCCACCACTATGCCCTCCTCTGAGATGATGTGGCAAAAATAATGGATTTTCCTTTGATAGAAAGTGCACTTGCTTAACTTGACATACAATTGGTGCTCTCTCAACACCTATAGCACCATCCTCAAATGATTTTCATGATCCACTTGTGTCTTGGATTATATAAGAATATCATCCAAGAAGACAATGACGAATTTGTCCTGGTAATACACTCCATTCATTAGACACATAAAATTATCTAGTTCATTTGTCAGTTCAAATGGCACCACCACAAACTCATAATGGACATACCTTGTGATGGGTGTTATATATGTACTAAAAACAAACTAAAAACCCTCAATTAAATTGTCAACCCGGGGTAAGTAAACTTAGAGTTGTAGAAAAATATATGCCAAAGGTAGAAGGGTTGGTAGTAGTATAGTCTAACTAAGGAAGGGGCTATCTAAAGGCTAATCTATTCAAGTGAAGCTATCTAATGGGCAAACCCTACTAAGCAACTTGAAACTATGTAACTTAAGTACTTTTGGGCCAAGGATCGGCGGATAGTTCTAAGAAAGCAAGTAAAAACCCTATGTAAAGAAAAATAGTTCATAACAATAAGCAAAAGCAACTATTAAGCATAACAATAACAAAATAACAAAAGCAAACTACTTTAACTTGCTAGCCTAAATTCAATGAGCAACTACCCTATGAAAGCAAGTAAATAAACAAGCCGACAACTATTTTATTTTAAAGGAAGTAAACAAGACAACTAGCTAACCTATTAAAGCAAGTGAACAAGTAAGCAAAACAACTAGCTAACCTATTAAAGCAAGTAAACAACTAACTACTCTAAGATAACTTCTACTGCAAGTAATCTAATAAAAACTTCTCATTGAACAACTATCTAGCCTAAGAGGCAAGTGGACTATATTCTTAATTCAAACTTCAAAATTATTTCTAATTCATGAAAGGAAATCTATTTAATTGAAAGCAAGAAAGATTAACAACTAACCTTTAATCTATGATAAGCAAATTCTTCTTTAATCTATCAAAATAAAAGACTATCTATCCTACAGCAGCAATAAAACTACCCTCTAAGCTATGAAATCAAGAAACTATATCTTCTGATCTATAAAAGCAAGAAACTATATCTTTTAACCTATGAAAGCAAGAAAACTATCTTTTAACCTATGAAAACAGGAAAACTATCTTTTAACTTATGAAAACTCAAATATAGTGTTGGTGGTTGTGTGAATGTCTTCGGTGTCTTATAATATCTCGATGGAACTTGACAACAAAGGCTAATTCAAGTGGTATAAGCTCAACACTGATCTCAATAGAAAAGTGAAAGGTATGGATTAAACAATCTAATGAGAATTCAGCCATGGAAGAAACAATGTAAATTACCTTGCATATTCATTTATTAACCATCAACAATATAACGAGATCATAATTGTACTTCTACACTATGTAAGAAAAATTCATACTTAAACTCAAGCATTAACTAAGAATTGTAATTGCAATTTAAATCTAGGAAAGAAAATACATAAAGTGAAACTATACTACATCTATCTTAACAATTCAAAATACGATGAGGAAAATGCTTGAAAACAGAATTAAAACATGACATATAAAAAGAAAACTAATGCATGTATTGACTAACGACTGGTTAAGAAAATTCTACAATTAAAAAGACTGAAATTAACCCTATCCATCCACTAAAACCTTGTTTAAAAGAAGCATAAAATACAACTTTGTTCTACTATGTTTTAATTCTAATTTTAAATCAAATTTCAAAAGCATGAATGAAACACAATCTAACATCTAATCGCACACGGGGTTAGTAGATGAATTTGCAAATTCGTCTCTATCTATCAAATCAATGCATATTAAAACATGCCTTTATACTAACCTGCAAAAGAGCAAAACCATTAAACTACAACAACAAAATATATAGCAAAAGAAAGATAGTGATACATGTACAAGAAATGAAAAAGAGAGATGTCTAAGCTATGAAATGTACAAACAACACATGGATAGTTACCAGACTGTTGCTGACCCCCCCCAGCAGGTCGTGGTTACTTCTCAAACGCACACCACGAGCTCAACAAAATGAATTCACCATTAAAACGCAGAAACACAGTTTTATATAACTTCGGCAATGGAAAATGGCAAAAGTAAGAGAGAGTCATGTTTTTCTCCAATACACTACTCCTATTGCTTCTTTTTTTATTGTCTGACCATCCTAGTGGTATTTATAAGCTTACATACTAAGTGGTCAACCACAGGAGGGTCGAACCACTTCTAATTTCTGCAATTTACATTAAATGATGCCCCAACTGCTGAAACGGAGTGAGACAATAATCGCCTTAGTTAACAACCAAAATTGAGTTGTCGGGAGTTCACTAGCTGGATGGGGAAAGCATGAAAAAAACCCATGTTCCTGATTCACCCATCACTAGCCGCCAATAACATAACCGCCAATTCACCCACCATTTTGTGTAGGACGCGATGTTGGACGCAGTGCCAGATCATGTACTAGATCGAGTGCTGGAATGAGTACCAGATCGAGTGCCAGAAGAAAAAACGTGATGCATTTTTTCCCTGTACACCAAAAAACGTGAATCAGACCCTTGAAAGCATAAAAACATGATGAATTATACTCAATATTATCATCAAACACGAATCATACATACTTAGTGTAGATCATACCATTTTAGCATAAAATTCTTCAAAACGCTCCTTCAAAACATGAACACATATGTACATTTGGAAAAAAGTGTCTAATAACTGTCATAAATTGATCATATCTCGGGCCCAACACCTTGTCTGAAATTATATATTGTTGGTGTATTCTTCTCTGATTCCCACCTGATGGTAACTTGACCTCATGTCAATATTGAAAAATATCCTTAGTATCTTTAGTTGATAAAAAATATCATTGATCCACCATATAGGGTACTTGTTCTTTATAGTAACGTTATTAAGTTGTCTGAAGTCAATACAAAACCTCATAGTTCCATCCTTTTTCTTCACAAAGAGCACTCTGGCACCCCAAGGTGAGACACTTGGGAATATGTACCCCTTCTTCAACAATTCTTCTAGTTGCATTTGCAACTCCTTAAGCTCTGGTGTGCTCATTATATTGGGATTTTTGGACACTGGGGAATATTCTAGCATTAATTCAATAGAGAAGTCAATATCTCTTTTTGGTGGCAATCTTAGAAATTCCCCAAATACATATTCATATTCCTTCAGAATTGGATAGTATTTGAGACTTGGCTCCTTATCCTTTGTCATCTCTTCCATATGGATTGCATATACCTAGCACCCTTTTCTAAAAATTCTTTTCATTTGAAATGATGAAATATCTCTAACACATATAGGTCTTGGAATACCTTGCACTATCCTTGAGTTCCCTTCTTCATCAAGGCATTTGAAAGCCTTGTTTTAGTAATCTAGGATAGAACAATGCTTGTCCAATAAATCCAAACCAATTAATCGATCATATGACCCAAGTGGTATGATGTTTAAATATTCCTTACTGCTAACTCCACTCATGTTCACTAGGCAATCCTTGACAATTTCACTATTTTTTCTCTTGGTTCCACTGGCTAACTTAACCAGCCAAGACGTTTCAATTCTTACATCTATGAGTAGCTCTAGAATCAATCAAAATAGCTATGGTCTAATTATCAATCTTACCTTCTACCTCAATCATTTGGGATTGGTATTCTTCTTGTCTGTTGTCAAGGGATACATAAATACTTGGCATGCTCCTATCCACGTCATACATTGTATAAAATTCCTCAAGGTTATGCAAAATCCTCATCCTTTCTCCCTCATGAGGAAAATCCTTATACAAGTGGTCTCCTTCACATCCCCAATACTTTATGGGATACAACCTTGGCATTTTTCCCAATAAATCTCTCATTTTATGTTCACCTTGTGCTAGCTGACCTTGTTGATATGCTTGAGAGTTGTTTCTAACAAAAGAAGGATTGAATCCCTTCTTTCAATGATCCAGATTGAATCTCTTCTTGTCATCCCAATCCTTTTGGAAATATGGCTTTCCTTTTTTCTTCTCATACAAATACTTAGTCTTCACAATGGCTTCTTCCAAAGTTCTAGGCTCAACAAATTGGATTTTATATTTGTAAAATGATGGAAACCCACTCAAGAAACTCTATATTTTCACCTTCTCATCCCTAATGAAGTCCACATACCTCATAATCTCTAGGAATTTATTCTCATACTCCTCCATAGTCATATTTCCTATCTTGAGCTCAAAGAATTCTTGCATCTTCTTGGCATAGTAATTCTTTGACAAGCACTGTTGTTGGAAATATCTCTTGAATTTCTTCTGGGAAATTCTCTTTTGATCAATATTCTTGACCTTCTTCAGCTGGTCCCACCACATGGAAGCCTTCCCCTGAATACAATATATGGAAACCCTTGCCTCCAGGTTTGATGAGTAATTATGAAGCTCGAAATATTTTCTCATGCCCAAAACCAGGCTTCAACATCTTCTCCATTCCTATGCTCTCCATTAAATGATGGTGGCTTGATCTTCTTGAGATCTCCTTGCAAAATATTTGACTCATGCCTCCTCCTCTGATTTCTGACATGGGGCACACTTGGGCTGCTTTCTCACCCTAAACATGCATGTGCTCTTCTGGTCGAGTGTCCTAGTGAATGATGAGGTCTACTAACACTCCTTGATTTCCTAGATCACCCATGGTCATTCCTCCTATCCTAAGACTTGGATGTTGCTATTTACCTTGCACCAGATGATTGTTTAGTGCCAAGATATGTATTGATGTTTCGTTGCAACATATTCAAACTTTGTAGCATCTATGTGTTAATTTGATTATGCCCCTCTTGAGATCTTATCAACCTTTCATTGTCTTATCTATAGGTCTATGCTTCTTTCTGCAAACTTATCATAGCCTCAACTAGCTCCACTGGCTCCACCCTACTTCTACATCCATTGGACTTATTCTCTGCATTTCCTAATGCATAAACCTTGAATCTCATCTTCATGGTTGTAAGATACTTGGGCATCGCTCATATCTCTAGTACTCATATAGGAACCAAATTGATTTTCTCGTTTCTCTAATTCTACAAGAAATGTGCACGCAACAATTATTGTTAGAATTATGCATATTGTAAAATTGTTATTAATTAAGCTACAAGCCCTTATTTTCCTTCATGTTTTGAAGAAAAATGATAAACTAATCAACATTCTGAGCTTTCAAACACATTCCCTTCTAAATTATCTCTATCATGACTGTACTTATGTCTCAATATGATTTCTGAGTTGAAAGTTATGGCTCTCTAAAATCAACAGTTTCACCACCTTTTTGCACTTGCTTCACTGGTACCAACAATCTCAAGGGATAACTTATGCCTCTTATATAAAGAAATATGGTGAAAACTAGGGAAATTTTTACATCGAGCACTGATATTATTCTTGATTGTGAATACATAGAAACTTTTGTATTAAGGATCTGATGCTCCATCCAACTTCTGAATCAATATAGATTTGAGAACTTTTTCGTTTTGCATTTCCTCTAGAATTGGAATTTTTAGCAGAAAATGACTATATCCCAAATGGAGCAAAATTGGAAAAAACATCCCTCAAGACAAAGTTATCTAGATTGATAAGTAGGTAAAATGTCAACTAAATAATTTTTTTGGATTGGTGATTTGGGGTCCCTTTTCCTCCTCTGAAGATTTCAAAAATCCCCCAAAATTTCCCAAGAATAGTGGATTTTTCCCTGTTTCAACATCTCCACTCCAAAATATTTTTCATTTTGCTAGATTCTCAACTAGGTATTTTCATGCCTACTTTTTGTGCTCCCTATTAAAATTTCACCTTTATTTGGGCCCCAGTTACTGAGCATGACCTAGATATTTAAAAACCATTATTTTACGTTTTCTAGAAAATAGAAGCAAAAATGGCCAAAGGTTGTCCCTAGAACATTTGTATCCTTTATCACCACAGACGTACCCTCTAATTTTCATCTAATTCTGAGTTTTTCTGCTCCTCTTATGGCCAAAACAAGTTTTTGGCTCCAGACTTTTTTTAAACTTGTCTATTTTCTCCTTCCCTTTCCTCCTTGTCTTCTTCTTCTCTCCTTGTCTCCTTCTCTTCTCTCTTTTTCTTTCTCTTCTCTTCTC
This sequence comes from Picea sitchensis, assembly GCA_010110895.2. Lineage (NCBI taxonomy): Eukaryota > Viridiplantae > Streptophyta > Pinopsida > Pinales > Pinaceae > Picea > Picea sitchensis. The sequence goes on along the minus strand of SNQJ01S0026488.1, from coordinate 93,135 downwards.
TTGTCCTTCGTTTCTTCATTATTTTCCCTATATTGGTGAGTTGGAAAATTTCTTCCATGTCGATACACGCTCCTTTATCATCGATCAAAGATCTTTCTCTCTTGCCGATACGCGCCCTTGATCAACAATCAAAGATATTTCTCTCTCTCCAATACACACTCTTTATCGACGATCAAATATGTTTCTCTCTCAACGATACACTCCCTTTATAGACGATCAAATATCTTATTTTCTCGTCGATACACTCTCTTTATGGATGATCAAATATATTTCTTTCGCTAACATTTAGATGTCCAAAATACTTTTCTTTGTCGAAGTTTCGACACCTAAATGTCTTTCCTTTGTCGATATTTCAACACCCAAAAGAATTTTCTTCACCGACATTTTGGCACCCAAAATACTTCTCTTCATCCACATTTTGGTTCCCAAATGTCTTTCCTTTGCCGATGTTTCAGTTCCCACAATAATTTTCTTTGTCAACATTTTAGTGCCCAAAAGAATTTTATTTGTTGACGTTTTGGCACTCAAATGTATTTCCTTCGCTGACACTCTATGTATCAGCCAAAAAGAAACTTTTTGACACTTAGTTGATTTTTTTCGTTTTTGAGCTTGTCGCGACTATCGTAGAAAATGCCCAACTCGACCATCTAGGAAAAATTCAACCATTTAGGGGCCAAATTGACCCCCATAGACAACCATCACACACACACACAATAAAAAACTTGGGACCTTGAACCCAATTCCTCATGTCAGGCAAAACCAAATTTTCACCCAACTCTACACACAGACTGAAGTTCTTCCCTACTGTAGTAGACCAGGAAAATCTTGGTGTTACAACCAAAGCTCTGATACCACTCTGTAGCACCCCTACTACTAAAACCAACTAAATTTTCTGATACATATTTAAACTAAATGCATACAATAATATAAAAACATATGCAACTAGCATAAATATTTAAAAACATGAATGTAGTGTATTAAACATGCACACCAATCATTAATTCACAAAAAAATCAAAGTAAACAAACACAACAACTAAAACCCATGAATAAAAATAGTGAATAGAGATAAAACATTTATCTTGTTAAGAAAATATGCAACCAACTGCATAGGACATATGTTCAACCCAACCGTTGTAACACCCCAGTTTTTTATACCTATGAACTAGAATGTGTTATGTGAATATGACTTAGGATGGTGAGCCGGTAAAATTGAAAAGGGGTTGGAGTGCCTAGAAAATGTAATACATCTATATGTATTATAAAATACATTGTTGGCTGGAAGATGGACGAGGAAAATATATAGGGGGATATGATTCCACGAGAGAGGGGGCTTAAGGGGCTAAGCCTCCTATTGTATTTACCCATAATTGATTTTATGAAGAAAAGTGGTTACATGAGCTTCTTGGAAAGGTCATGTGGTTCTTGATTTCCAAGTAGTTATATAAACCACTCTTTGGGATATTTTGGGGTTCAATTCCTTTCACTCTTTCTTTTGGGGGGGTTCACTTGCTCTTCTCCATTCACTCTTACACTCTCCTCATTCTTTCATTCTTGGTTCCTCATTTTTGTTAATTCATGTTCTCTTGGTCTGAGCATGGAAACGAATGGTTGGAAGAGCAGATCCATTGCTAGATGGTTGTAATAAATTATTGATCATTCCAGGTAGGAATCAATGCCTTTGGGCATGAGATTAATGGTAGTTCTGAAAGAACTATCCACAACTGAGAATCCTTGGAGTTTCCAGTAGAGATATTTCCTGACCAACAACACTAGATCTCTGGACAAAAATGGAATAGCCTAAGGGATTGCATGATAGAGAAAGGGGTTCATTTCTTTGGGTTGTGCAGGCTGAAGGGGAAAGAGTGATGGAAATTAGGATTTTTTGTGTGGTTGGGAAAACCCGGAGAGCTTATTAACCAAATGTTGTTTGTTTTAGATTTGTCCTAGGACCCGTCCTTATGGATTCATAGCCTTGTCTTGAGGGTGACCTCCTTTTCAGAATCAAAACAATAGTTTCTATGGTTGGGAGGAACATCCTTGGTTTATAGACAGTTGGTGATGGTTTAATTAAAGATAAGTTATCTCTGTTTTTTTTGTATATTTATATTCCACTGTGTATTATTATTATTATCTTTGAGATATGTGTTTAGAATGTGCTTGCTTCCCAGTTATTTTTGTGCATGGCACGTTGTTCCCTTCTTGGATAGTTTGGCTTGAATATTGATTATTTCATGTGTAGTTATTGCAATATTTCATGCTTGATTTTCAAATTATTTTCTATCAGAATTCGAGATTGGCTTCGAAGTGAGTTCTTGAGGTAGCATGCCCGGCCTGTGGGTGGTCGGGTACGTTACAGATTGGTATCATAGCTTCTGGTCAAAACACTGGATTGGTATGGGCCAGAACTGTTGGACCTAGTATTCTGTCTATGAAAATTAATTTCCATCGATGTCAACCATGGAAAACCTATGCAGAAAATATAAGGAGAAATAGTGTTACAGAAACCGCGCAGAAGCAAGAGTGTCATGCAGATATATATCCTTTGTAAAGTATTGTTGAATCGTGATCGTTCCCTTTTTTATTTCGGGAGCGATCACAACCGTTGAATCAAGGAGTTCTAGATCTTCAGATCAGGAGCTAGGTAAACAATTACTGTCATATAGAGGAAAGCCAGAAGCTGGGAGAGATTAAGTCCCAACTGTTAGATCAAACTAGTCGATCACCAGTCGTTCATCGAACTTCATATTCTTATTCATGGGTTTTATCATCCAACTTCATATTCTTATTCATCAATACTTCCACATATAACTCTTCCTCTTCATCCTAATGTTGCAACACTAATATTTTTCTCACTCACTTCTCCAAAACTACCATCATGTATCATTTGTGATGATTCTGTTGCACATTCAATATTGGTGATTCTAAATTTATGTTTGCATGGTTGTTAGGATTCTCTACAGTTTCCTGATTCCCTAATTAGCATTCTAGGATTTACCTTAATTTCATGTATGTTCCTTGGTCCTACCATTTTTTTGCTCAAGCCACTTTGTCTATTGCATCATATTTTATTCTCCCAATATTTTATTTATTGTTGTAACCATCATTTGATCTCTCTCCTTCCTTTGATTTTCATTTATTTTTTACCTCTTCTTTTTTATTATCAGCCTATGATTTTCTACCTTTTTTTCCATGACTTATGTTTATACTCATCTTCTTCCTACTTATTATTGGATTTCCTTTCTCTTCTTGTTGGCCTATTATGTTTCTGTTTGATCCTCTTTCTTTCCATATTATTCCTTTTTTTTATATCTCAAGAGTGATTTATTTTGCTAACTATCTCATTGGCCTCCTTTATTCTTCTTCTTGCACCCACGTCTCCTCTCTATCCTCGTTATAATGCTTGAACTGTAGGATGAATTTGTTGATATATTTCTCCTATTATTGATTCTCATCCTTGAAAACTTCATATTCAACCAAATTCAACAATCTAGTTTCTTCCACTCCTCGTTGAAGTCATCATAATTTTACCTTTCCTCATCTAGCACTTTGATACCATATATGATATAGAAGTTTCATCCTCATTTATGAAATCTCAAGAAGGAAATTTGGTACCACTAATGCTTAAACCAACACCCTTTGGATCATTTTGATTTTCTCTTCTAGGAATGGGACCCACTTCCAGTCAAAATTATTGTCCTAATACATGGGTGTTAGGAGTTCTTAGGGTAGTATTTTTCCAAATTGGGAAAAATGTAGTTCTCATCTAACATATAAGCCATCTTTCTTATCTCCTTAAACTTATCCTTTGAATACACCTAACCTACCAAATTTATAGGTGGATTGAATGGTGCTTCTTTCTATTATTCACACTGAAATGGTAATTAGTGGACACAATCTTCCTGGGAAACTCCAACATGCTAATGCCTTTTTTGACCAATTTTGAAAATGTTATTAGGTGGTCCAAAACCCCCCAAACCCTAATGTAATATAATTGTACCATATAAACCACTTATCTCATATACACTTCATGCCTGAGTACATCCTTGCTAAGGTTGGTGTCAACCAGGTTAAGGGTGATGGGAAATGAATCATTCCTCCAAAAGAGTCTGAAAGTCAATTCCAGGGACTGCCTTTCCACTGATCAGTGAATCTGGCCCATAAATCATTCCTCTAACAGAGACTGAAAATCAATTGTAGGGACTACCTTTCCACTGATCAGTAAATTTGGCCCATGAATGGACATTTATTTTTTGAATTTTCTTTCTGTGCTTGTAGTTACAGGCCTAAAATAGAGCACTACTGATATTTGAGCTTTAAGTTTATATTTTATATGGACAACATGAATCTAGATCATAGTGATTATCATGGTATTTTTCACACAAAACGTTTTCTAGAACTTATTTACTAAGAGGAAAATCCAGTACATCTAAAGGCCCTAGTTATGTTTTGAAATATCCCATGGATTGGTTTATTAGTTGTCGGATAATAACATTAGCACCAAGTATCAGTGGGAGAGTGTATTCTCTAAAAAATGGGGAGACCTTAGAGATAAAAGGTATTTGTTGGTTTCCCTCGATGGTGTTAAGAGAAATAAAAATGAAACTGTAGAAGAGTTCAATAATAGGTTTAACCAAATAGTTCAAAGATTGCATACATACATTAAACCTCCAAAGACAGAACACCATACATATAAGTTAGAACATATAACTTAGTGAAGCAACACCATACATATAGGTTTGAAATATATGTTATAACTTAGAACATATAAGTTAGTGAAGATCCCATATAACTTATCTCATGAAATGGGAACATTTTCTTTCAATACAATATGCATCTATGCATCTCTCTTGCATAAGAGAAGCATTCTACATTATGTCATTGTCTTTTTGTGTCCGATTCAATCATATTCACCACTTGCTTTAGCTTGCACTTTCCTTTTATCATTGTTTCCCACTTCACAGTAGGTTCCTAAATGTTCTTCAAATTCCAATTACCATAAGTAATAGAGTTTAGATTGACATAGGTCTCAAATATGTCCACCTTTCTCTTCATTGATGCCTGAATATCCTCCCACATCAAAAATCTTAACATATGCATGTTTCCTCTTGAAAATTTAGATCCTTAATCTTTCTTGCATGGTCACCACTTTGCATATTTCTTCCTTGGCCCAAACCTTGATCTAATCTAGGTAATCTCCAAAAGTAGTCATCTCTATAATGTTCATTTTCATCCTTATCTTTCCCTTCTTAAAATTATCTTCAATATGTATGTTGGACTTGTACTTCTTGAATACACAACTTCTCTCTTCCAACTTAAACAAGTTCTTCTTCAATTCTAATCTCATGGACATCATTTTATACTTTCTCATATCTCTTGGTGTCACAAATACTCACTAATAAAATTAATGCATAGGGTTCCTTGGCCTCCTTGGCTCAAGATTGATATAACTTCTTTGTTGTTACCTTAGAAAGTACCTCTTTATATTTTTTAGGAGGATTTGTTGCTCCTCTACCATGGACATGATTTGCTAAAATTCTTGCATGAGATATGGCACACTATGCCAAATAATGAACAAGATCTTATATTCATCTAAAGCATGTGATTTCCATTAAGTGTCCTTTAACATTGGAGAAATTTAGTGCCTCCATATTTGAAGGTTGGACCTCTACCCATGTGAACTAATAATCAACTATGTTCATCATTGTCTTCAACTTATTTTCAAACATGGGCTCATTCATATTTCTAATCAGTGTGTTTGCTTCCTCATTATATGTTATTTTCACATGGGTTTTATAATCCAACTTCATATTCTTATTCATCAAGACTTCTACATCTAACTTTTCCTCCTCATTAATATTTTTCTCACTCACTTCCCCAAAACTACTATCATGCATCATTTGTGATGATTCATTTGAAATTGGCTGCACATTCAATATTGGCGATTCTAAATTTATGTTTGCATGGTTGTTGGGATTCTCTACAGTTTCTTGATTCCCTAATTAGCATTCTAGGATTTACCTTAATTTCATGTATGTTCCTTGGTCCTACCATTTTTTTTCTCAATCCACTTTGTCTATTGCATCAGATTTTATTCTCCCAATAGTTTATTTATTGTTGTAACCATCATTTGATCTCTCTCCTTCCTTTGATTTTCATTTATTTTTTACCTCTTCTTTTCTATTTTCAACCTATGATTTTCTACCTTTTTGTCCATGACTTATGTTTCTACTCATATTCTTCCTACTTCTTTTTGTATTTCCTTTCTCTTCTTTTTGGCCTATTATGTTTGTGTTTGATCCTCTTTCTTTCCATATTATTCCTTTTTTTAGATCTCAAGAGTGATTTATTTTGCTACCTATCTCATTGGCCTCCTTTCTTCTTCTTCTTACACCCACATCTCCTCTCTATCCTCGTTCTAATGCTTGAACTTTAGGATGACAGTTTTGATATATTGGTCCTATTATTTATTCACATCTTTGAAAACTTCATATTCAACCAAATTCAATAATCTAGTTTCTTCCACTCCTCATTGGAGTCATCATAATTTCACCTTTCCTCATCTAGTACTCTGATGCCATAATATGATATAGAAGTTTCATCCTCATTTATGAAATATCAATAAGGAAATTTGGTACCAATCATTCTCAAACAAACACTCTTTGGATCATTTTGATTTTCTCTTCTAGGAATGGGACCCACTTCCAACCAAAATTATTGTCCTAATACATGGGTGTTAGGAGACTCTTAGGGTAGTATTTTTCAAAATTGGGAAGAATGTAGTTCTCATATACCAGATAAGTCATATTTATTAGCTCCTTCAACTTATCCTTTGAATACACATAACCTACCAAATTTATAGGTGGATTGAATGGTGCTTCTTTCTATTCTTCACACTGAAATGGTAATTAGTGGACACGATCTTCCTGGGAAACTCCAACATGATAATGCCTTTTATGACCAATTTTGAAAATGTTATTGGGTGGTCCAAAACCCCGCAAACCCTAATGTAAGATAAATATACCATCTAAACCACTTATCTCAGATACACTTCATGCCTGAGTACATCCTTGCTAAGGTTGGTGCCAACCAACTTAAGGGTGATGGGAAACAAATCATTCCTCCAACAGAGACAAAAAGTCAATTCTAGGGACTGCCTTTCCACTGATCAGTAAATATGGCCCTTGAATCATTCCTCCAACAGAGACTGAAAGTCAATTCCAGGGATTGCCTTGCCATTGATCAGTAAATCTGGCCCATGAATGGACATTTATTTTTTGAATTTTCTTTCCGTGCTTGCAGTTACAGACCTAAAATAGAGCACTATTGATATTTGAGCTTTAAGTTTATATTTTATATGGACACCATGAATCTATCTCATAGTGATTATCATGATAGTTTTCACAAAAAATGTTTTCTAGAACTTATTTACTCAGAGTAAAATCCAGTACATTTGAAGGCCCTAGTTATGTTTTGAAATATGCCATGGATTGGTTTATTAATTGTCGGATAATAACATTAGCACCAAGGATTAGTGGGAGAGTGTCTTATCTAAAAAATGGGCATACTATAGAGATAACATGTATTTGTTGGTTTGCCTCGATGGTGTTAAGAGAAATAAAAATGAAACTGTAGCAGAGTTCAACAATAGGTTTAACCACATAGTTCAAATATTTCATACATATATTAAACCTCCAAAGAAACAACACCATAAATATAAGTTAGAACATATAACTTAGTGAAGAAACACCATACACATAAGTTTGAACTATATGTTCTAAATTATAACATATAAGTTAGTGAGGCTCCCATATAACTTATCTCATGAAATGGGATCATTTTCTTTGAATACAATACGCATATATGCATCTCTCTTGCATAAGAGAAGCATTCTACATTATGTCATTGTCTTTTTGTGTCTTATTCAATCCTATTCACCACTTGCTTTATCTTGCACTTTCCTTTTATCATTGTTTCCCACTTCACAGTAGGTTCCTAAATGTTCTTCAAATTCCAATTACCATAAGTAATAGAGTTGAGATTGACATAGGTCTCAAATATGTCCACCTTTCCGTTCATTGATGCCTGAAGCTCCTCCCACATCAAAAAGCTTAACATATGCATGTTTTCTCTTGAAAATTTAGATCCTTAATCTTTCTTGCATGGTCACCACTTTGCATATTTCTTCCTTCTCCCAAACCTTGATCTAATCTAGGTAATCTCGAAAAGTAGTCATCTCTATAATGTTCATTTTCATCCTTATCTTTCCCATCTTAAAATTATATTCAATATGTATGTTGGGCTTGTACTTATTGAATACATAATTTCTCTCTTCCAACTTAAACAGGTTCTTCTTCAATTCTAATCTCATGGACATCATTTTAGACTTTCTCATATCTCTTGGTGTCACAAATACTCACTAATAAAATTAATGCATAGGGTTCCTTGTCCTCCTTGGTTCAAGATTGATATAAATTTTTTGTTGTTGCCTTAGAAATTATCTCATTATATTTTTTAGGAGTTGTTGCTCCTTTACCATGGACATGCTTTGATAAAATTCTTGCATGAGATATGGCACACTATGCCAAAAAATGAACAAGATCTTATCTTCATCTAAAGCATGTGATTTCCATTAAGTGTCCTTTAACATTGGAGAAATTTAGTGCCTCCATGTTTGAAGGTTGGACCTCTACCCATGTGAACTAATAATCAACTTTGTTCATCATTGTCTTCAACTTATTTGCATACATGGGCTCATTCATATTTCTAATAAGAATGTTTGCTTCCTCATTATATGTTATTTTCACATGGGTTTTATCATCCAACTTCATATTCTTATTCATCAGGACTTCCACATCTAACTCTTCCTCCTCATCCTAATGTTGCAACACTAATATTTTTCTCACTCACTCCCCCAAAACTACCATCTTGCATCATTTGTGATGATTCCTTTGAAATTGGTTGCACATTCATTATTGGTGATTCTAAATTTATGTTTCCATGCTTGTTGGGATTCTCTACAGTTTCTTGATTCCCTAATTAGCATTCTAGGATTTACCTTAATTTTATGTATGTTCCTTGGTCCTACCATTTTTTTTCTCAAGCCACTTTGTCTATAGCATCAGATTTTATTCTCCCAATATATTGTTTATTTGTGTAACCATCATTTGATCTCTCTCCTTCCTTTGATTTTCATTTGTTTTCTACCTCTTCTTTTCTATTATCAACCTATGATTTTCTACCTTTTTGTCCATGACTTATGTTTATACTCATATTCATAATCTTCTTAGCTCCTTCAACTTATCCTTTGAATACATCTAACCTACCAAATTTATAGGTGGATTGAATGGTGCTTCTTTCTATTCTTCACATTGAAATGGTAATTAGTGGACACAATCTTCCTGGGAAAATACAACATGCTAATGCCTTTTATAACCAATTTTAAAAATGTTATTGGGTGGTACAAAACCCCCCAAACCATAATGTAAGATAAATGTACCATATAAACCACTTATCTCAAATACACTTCATGCCTGAGTACATCCTTGCTAAGGTTGGTGTCAACCAACTTAAGGGTGATGGGAAACGAATCATTCCTCCAATAGAGACTGAAAGTCAATTCCAGTGAATGCCTTGCCACTGATCAGTAAATTTGGACCATGAATCATTCCTCCAACAGAGAATGAAATTCAATTCCAGGGACTTCCTTTCCACTGATCAGTAAATCTGGCCCATGAATGGACATTTATTTTTTGAATTTTCTTTCTGTGCAATCTGATTGTGTATTATTTTACATCCTCCATTTTTTCTTATGGTTTATTGTTGATTTACAACATGAAGATTTGCCTATATTATGTGAGAGACACATGTCATCAAAGTTGAGCTCATATGAAGATTTACAAACAATCAACTCCCTCGAATTCCGAGGAGAAGCTTTAGCCAGTATGAATTTTTTGGCACATGTGACTGTTACAACAATAACGGAAGGTCAAACACATGGATACATGCAACCCTAATTACATTTCTCTTTAATGTTTTGTCTTATGTTACATGTAACTTTTATTAAAGTTCTCTTTAATGCTTTGGATTATGTCTTTTTATGCTGTAAGGGATATTAATGTCTAGAAAATTACTAAATAATTTCTAGATATTTAATGAGGAGAACCATCCATTTGTTTTTGGGGACAATTATATTATTGCCATTGTTCTTCATCTTCCTTCTACATTATTTTATTTCAGAGTATCTTACAAGGAGGGAGTGATGGAGAAAAATCCTCGCCCTTGTGCAACAGTGGAAGGGACTCAGATAATGGTAACTATAGTTAGACTTGAGTGGATAGTCCGATGTTGTTACCTTTTATTTATCTCCTTGACATGTCCTTTTATAGCCATGTTTCCTGAAAACAACTGTATTTTCCTATTTTTTGCATGCTTACTTTAGAGTTTTTGAGGCTGAACTTCAGGTTGAGAATATTTTCTATAACGTGGTTGCCCGTAGAAAATCATTCAATAATTTAAGCGATGAATATGCATGCATTTTAGATGTTATCAGTCGGTATGCAATTCACAAAATCAACATGAGATTTTTCTGCAAAAAGGTCAGTTTTTGCATTAATTCAACTCTTTTTCTCCCATTGCTTGGTGTTTTTTTGGGGTGCTTGAATTTTTAGATGCACTCAGTAGGAACTTTCCTTTTATATTTTTTTGCAACATGGTGACAATAGAGCATATATTCACACCATGGGTATGGGTTCAAGAACAGATGCAATCAGATTAGTTTATGGTCCAGTTGTTGCTCGTGAGCTTGTTGAAATAGTAGCTTCAAACAATGAGCCCTCCCACTCTTCCTTTAATATGGAAGGGTTTATTTCAAGTGAAAATTACAATGCCGAGAAAACGACAATGGTGTTGTTTATAAACAGTGAGAATTGATTAATTCTGGTAGTGGGTGCGATCCTTTCCATATTTTCTGATCTATATATATTTTGGAAATTAGAGAGTGTATAAATATTACACTATATTATTTTGTCAATATGTTTAGATTATGAATTATTTTATTGAATATAAAACACATTCATCTTTTAAATCATAGAATTTATAACAAGTATCGTTGTGGAAGGGAAATGATGTTGTTCTAAAGTAGAAAAAAGATGCATTTTCAGAAAAGTGAGCACTTTTATTTGTAGGAAAGAATTTGATGAAATCTGTAATCAAGAGATGTGAGATTTGCACTTTTTTCTGCAGTCTAGTTCGTATTATTTAGAAAATGAATCTGAAGACTACTTCTTGTCACTAGAAAACTATAACTGACATGGTTGTACTTATATAAGAAGTGAGCACAAGGTTTACAATTTTCTTCTCAGGGAAAAGCTAATTTTGTATTTAATTTTATTTTATTTTGGAGAAGCTTCCTTGTGTCCTTATGCAACAAGTTCACTCTTCCCCAATCCAGGAGTGTTAGAATTAATGTAGCTAAGCCTAGATTTTGAATTTTGACATTCAAATAAAAACCTCTTGAGTCTTGGCTAAGAAGCTGTGAGTGTAGTGGTGTCTAATCCACCAAAGTTTCCCAAGACTTGCACCTGGATCCAACCATAAACATAAGTACATGCACCAGCACAAGTGGTCCTTGAGTGGAAAAATTTCACTAGGGAGACTTGAGCCTTGGTAGGGACATTAAAAACACTCTGATTTCACCGTCCAGGCAAGCCCCTGTTGACAATCTTCTATTTAATTGATAAATATGAAATATTGAACATGGTCTTGACTCTTCCCCATAGAATTGGCCTTTTCTTGATCAAACCTAATATTGAGCATGCCAACTCCTAACTGTTATGCTTTTTAGACAATACAAGATAAGATAATTTTATTAATGTCCAACATTTGACAAAAAAGGTCAATGGGACTTAAAAGTTAAAAGTACAATCAGTGATATCAATTTTTATGGGTTCCCTAAGCTATGTTGATAGCATAAAGAAAATTATAACATGACCTAAATATTATATCAAACAAGAGGAAGAGAAGAGAGTGCAAGAGAGCATCTAGCAGTCTGTAGGATAAGATAAAGAGGAACATGGTGAGGAGGAAGAAGTATCTGCGGTGGAGTCAAGCACTGAGAAGGATCAAATGCATTGTCTAATGATGTTTGGGGTGTTAATATTATGGTAGCTACGGGAGGTATTTACCTCCATGTGTGAACCTGATGAGAATAGAAGACTCTGGGAAGCAAGAGAAACCCTAATGAGTTGGCTAATAACCCTAGAAGCCTTGTCATCTCAAGAAGATAATTTATATTAGGCTATTAGCCTCCAAGAGAAGAATTCGGCCAGAAATAATAATAATATACTGAACAGACACTTATCCAAAAGGAGAAGTTGGCGCCAACAAAACTGGCAGAATCACTATAAATACAGGGCGCCAGTTCTCATTTGACAACATCTCATAATTGCAGTTCCCAATTTGGTGCGCACTACAGTTGTAGTCTTGTGCGCAGGTTTGGAGGAGAGTTGTTGGTGCAGCTGCAACAACAAAACATTTTTAGTATTGGCTTGAATATCTCTTAGATAGGGTTTGGGACCATCTGATTAGTATTTTGTGTTGCGCTATCCTTGGAGAGAGGTGTGCTACCCTTTTTTTGGTTATCTAGCCTAGGGTTTTCTTCCGAAGGAATTCTCAGTCAAGGTTAAGGTGCTTGGAGGGAGGCTTCGGCATATGGTTGGGTGACGAAGGTATCGTCAATGGTAAAATGAGCACACCATATTCTATATTCTAATAGGTTATGGGCCCACACCCCTTCAGTCAACCTAAAAAGTTGGAAGGAAATATATCCGCTAGACATTGAGCTCGTTGAGGAACTATTGCCAGGGTTACTAGCAGGAGCAGTTTCCAAAAGCACTGCAGCTAGGGTTACTAGCAGAAGCAGTTGAAAAAACCCTAAACCTCTTGTCGAGGTACCTTAAGTGATGAGATTGACCTAATATTCAGATAGATCAGTGTGCCCTAGCCCAATGCATCTCCTGGTACTCTCAGAAGGCCAAGACGTGAAGTTTGGATTTCTGGTCAAATCTAGGCTTTGACCAAGTCAAGCAGCCATGACGAACTCTATGAAGTTTGAGAACAAGTTAGATGGAGCCTCTAACTTCAGAGCATGGAAGACAAGGACTGACCTCATCCTTTCTAAGAATAAAGTATTGGATATTGTGAAAGGAAAGATCGTGAAGCCATAATTTGAAGAAGGAGAAGAGAAGGAACCGCAGAACGGTGTAGCTATGGAGAAGTTCAAAGATGTTGACATCAATGCCATGAGCATCATAGTGGATTCTATAAAAGACCACTTGATACCCTACATCTCCCATATTGACTCATCAAAGAAGATGTACGATGCCCTAAGAAATCTCTTCTCAGTCAGAAACATTGGACAAGTTATGAGTCTAAAGAATGAGCTCCGTGACATGAAGATGAATGATGATGACAGCATAACATCATACTTTGTAAGGATCTCCTAGCTAAGAGATCAACTACAATCTATTGAAGAGATCACTTCAGAGAAGGAATTGGTNTTGAAGAACTTTGGACTTGTTGTGCTCAAGAAGTATCAAGGATCAATGCAAAAGAGAAACCTCAAAAGAAGCACGATGATCAAGCCTTCACAGTAAGATTCAAGAACTTCAGGGACAAAAGAAAGTTCGATTCAAGAAGGAAGCCAAAACAAAGAAAAGACATTTTAGAAATACAATGCTTCAACTATCAAAAGTATGGTCACTACAGGAATCAGTGTCCCAAGCTAAAGAAAAGGAAGGAGAAACATGAAGCATCGATTGCCGAAGAAAAGGAACCTGCAAAGAAGGCTAAGCAGGATGGAAGAGATTTCTTCTACTAAAAGGTAACAACACTCTTCTTATTTCTTGTACATATCTTGCTTGCATCGTCTTTATACATAATGTGTTCCTAGAAGAAATATACCCATGGAAGAACCACAAGATAAGAATGAATATCATCAGATAATACACATGAAAAGATGAGATACAAATCATGTGGAAACTATTAAGCCGAATCAATCGTGAAGAAACTTAGTAGAAGCAAAGATTAGAAAAAGACTTATGAAGTTTTGTAGAAGACAACAAGACGGAAGCGTGGACTCTATCAGATAGAAGAGCTAATTATATATTGCAAAAGACAATAAGGATGTAGATGGAAGTATGAACTCTATCAGACGGAGAGAGACGATTATATGCACTCTTACATAAAGCAAGGGTTAGGAGGGAGCTAATCCTATGATCCAATGAAGATGATATATCCATGGTATCAGCCATGAAAGACAGTACGTACTCAGTTCAATTGCGGAAGAAGACTTCTTCGAAGAGAAGCCTTAAAGCATTCCTGGTTGTCCATCCTGATCCGTGATCCTATGATGAAAGGAAGAAGTGGAATCTCTAGAACATGGAATCTACAAGAAACTCCATGAACCCAAGAACTAAAGAAAAACATGAAGAAGAACATGAAGATCCCAAGAAAGAAAGAAAAGCCAGAACAACCAGTCATTACATCAATAATCACAAGATTACCATCCTGATATGAAAGCAATCAAGCAGAAGAACTGAAAGTTGTGATGAAGAACAGTGTATGGAAGACTTATGAATGAAAGCATTGTGAGATACAGAACCAGAGGTTCTCTCAGATGGAGGGAGAATACTATGATGATTACTTGTTCCAGTACACTAGACATATCACTACATGAGTCATTCTATCATCCACAACATCCATGAGTTGGAGCTCTACATCAGATAAATGCAAAGAATGTTCTCCAGAGAAATTGAATAAAGAGCGTATGAATAGCAATATCAAGACTTTGATACA